>CAWVRF010001520.1:0-24547 GCA_963932465.1 Maratus speciosus | reverse complement strand
AAAGAATGATTCATCAAAATATTCATGAAAATGGCCATGAAAATTTTAGAATTAAAAGTAGATCAAATACTTTTACCCTCTTCCTGTCACTGGATTTGTTATTTTACGAGGGGGAATCCTATAACAATATAACATGTCATATGTTATGAAATTTAATTACTTAACTATTTTTGAGAAATAGAATAACGACGTGTTTGCCAGTAATTTTACAATGGAATTATTTTCATAAAACTATTTTTTCTTTTAATTTGTTTTTACTTAAAAAAGTTTTGCATGTACTTTTCCGACTAACTTATGGGTTTTGAACAAAACAATCTTAGTATTATACTTACGTGAAAGATTTTTATTTTTTACAATATATTCGATAAAAATTAAAGATTATGAAATAAATTAGATTTCTTCTTTATTGATGACTCATTTAACAACAATAATACACAAGACTTAAGAATAATTTTTACCCCTACGAATAAACTTACTCTCTCCAAACTCAAATTGAGTTATACAACTCGTGGGGTATCTATAGTATTAATTGCCAGTGCGGTCTTTCCTATATTGGACAGACCAAACGGGGTTTTAAATTTCGTATTAAGGAACACCAACAATATATTCAAAAACAGCAAACCAATAAATTTTCAATTGCTAAACATTGCTGGGAGATGAACCATTCTTTTGATTTTAATTCAGCCAAAATCATCTCTAAACCCACTTCTATACATGGACTTAACTTTCATGAAGCATTTCATATCTATAAAAATTGTGACAATATTGTTAATAGTGAATTCGCTATTCCCCCTTTATCAGATTGCTGGAAATATTTCATAAAATCCTCTTTTGCTTAATTAATACCAGTTTTTTTTTCACATTTTTGGTGGCAATACCTATACTATTCTCCTATTGGTTAGTATCTGTATTTTTCTGTTTCTCCATTGGTTAATGAACTTCTCAGTTGAATTTACTTCTCCTTTATATAAATGAGCAAGTTTCCGTTATTCTTTGCTCTGAGAACGGTACGCTAAACGCTACCGAATCTAATCTACGAAAAGTTTGCATTTTCTGGCGTTTTTAACGTTGCTTTTAAATTTAAATTTATAACAATAATGCACACTTCAAGTTAAAATTTGTCAAAAATAAAATAAGAAATAAAATTGATTCGCTGATGTATTCTTTTTAAAAAATCCATGAATATTTTTCAAAAATATTTAATAAAATACATTTTTAATTTGTCATGCATATAAATATTTTCTTATTTAAATGATTAAAATTAAATCTATGGAAAAAAACATTTACGAAGACCATTCTCTAATACTCATGAAATTTCACAATTTATTATTTGATCTAATTTATTTAAAATTTAATTTTTATATAATTACACAAATTTCTTCTTTATTGATGGCTCATTTAATACACAGGACTGTCAATAACACACACTTCAAGTTAATTGATTTGGTGTTATAGAAGGCTTAATACGATTATGAGTTATACTTCCATTCAGAAAGAAATTTGAATATTGCGTATATTATATGTTATTTTTCCACATAAAACTACTAAGAAATATTTTAGAATAACTTACCTTTTACGCTACGCAAGCTTTTTTTTACATAGTGAAATATTTAAACACGAAGGCAACGTGACAGTTATTTATGAATTTGACATTAAATAATCCAAGTGTGCATTTATTATTAGGGCATTTTTATCAAACATCAAATATCGCATTCTTTAAAAAAGGTATGCGTAGATTATGCAGTTGTTAAGTGATTCAGAAGTATAATGAACACAAACAATTCATAAAATTCGAAAATTTGAATATTGTTTATATTACTTTGTGAAACATTTCGATAAAAATCTTATTTATCTACACAAAACTATTGAGGCATATTTCTGAATTATTTAGAAACTGCATATCTACGAAATCCTTCCATAATGAAATATTTAAATAAGAAGACAACGCGGTAGTGTTTCCAATTTCACCTTGTCAGGCTTATCTGTGCATCTTGACACTAAATAATTCAGATGACATTTATTATTAGGCATACAACAAGAAGATTGATAGTGAATGATACGCAACATTTACACTTTAATAGTTAGGTTTAGAAATAGGATTGTAAATGAGATTCAAGAACGGCCTTCCTAGCATTTGTAAGTGTAAACAATCCATATGCCGGAAGCATTCTTTTGGATATTTTGTCTTTCGCCAAGAACTTTCCGGTTGTGTAGTTTTCGACTTTCATTTTTTTTCGTTGCGAATAAATGACCACTATTCTCATTTTTGCCCCTTATGTGTGTTTTTTCCTTTCTGGTGTTCGTCATCATGCCGTTAGAATAATGGTCCAGTTTTGATGACTGTCATCTTTCGCATGTTTTAGTGGGTTAAAGATGGATAACAATGAAGGCAATTATTCATTGGATTTTACTAGGTAATTGCTTGCCCGTTAATCAAAGATATTGTGTGCCCTAAAATGTTGCTCGGAGTATAGCGATTTTCGAGATGTTCTTTGTATCCTGCATACTTTTCTTTAATTTCATAATTTCAATTTATGTTATATTTGAAAAGTCCGTAGTTCTTAAACTTGAAAAATTCAGTAACTGAAAAAAAAAACGATTGTGTATTGTCTTTGAAATTCGAAAATGTTGTTAGCCCTTCCTCACTAACACACTTCGTTGTGTTACTTCTATTTGATGGTAATTTCGTTAGAAATCGTCTAATTGCAACCACTTACCATATATATATAAACGTCTTCGGAGTTGAAGTTAGAGGTCTGCACGTGCTGGGCATGGCCCGAGCTCCGTACCCGGCTTTGCCCGCGGGCCGTGTCGGGCCGGCAAAATGATAGGAAAATTTCCAACGGGTCGATGAAAAAAATAAACGGGCCGGGCCGAGACGATAAAAAAATTCGGCCGATATATATTTAAAAGAATCAGACTAAGCCAATAAAATGTGAACAGTTTTCAGTGGAAGTGGCTGGGGCGAGGATAAGTAGATAAGTATAAATAAGCAGCACGAGCCGATGTTTGATTGACAACATCAGTACAGAAATATAACATGTCCATCGTAGAGATCGGCATTGGCAGTTGCATCATGTCTGAATCAGGGTTTAATTATTTCAGCAGACTCCAGGCAAGGATCAGGCTTACATTTTCTTTCTACATTCTGGGTCCACATGACGAGCTGGTACTGATGCTCTTCTGCATCTGAGGCTTGCAAACATATAGTAATCTATAACGTTAAATTTTCCATAAATATTTATGCAGTATTCAATTTTGTATGTTAAGAAAAAGCGGTATTTTCTGTGGAAATTGAGTCTGGTCTGATTTCATTGATCTTTACCCTGGTCAGGCAGGGTCGGTCCTGTTTTCACCGCTTTCAACATGGTTGGGGTTCGGCCTGGACTTTGTTTTTGCAACGGGACGGGCCTGGCCAATATAGCTTTCGTTCGGGCCGGGCCCGTTCTTGGAAATTCCGGCCCGTGCAGACCTATACATGAGGTACACAAATGTGGATTTCTACTTTTTTTTCTTATAAAAACTAAACTCTGATTGTTTTACATTTTACTTTACTTTTATATAAAAAAATTTGAAAGATTTTTGCTTTGGTATAAATTCAAGAAATGGCAGCACTAATGCTCATTTCCTCATAAAATAAATGTTATTTCCATCCGAGTTTGAAAAATGCCTTCAAGACAGTTTGGCCAGGTAAAACATTTTCCTTATTTAACTTAAGGGTGTTCTTAAATCCAAAAGAGCAACTTTCTGACATAAGTTTTAAATCATTTTTGTTCAAAAATGCATGAAACTAGCTGGTGTTGTTGTTCAGAAACTATGTAATTGAGTTGTTTTTTCCGGGTTTTTTTGCAAACGCAATAGATCTTTCAGAAAATAATTTGAAAGTGGGCGTTTTGAACCGAATTTCCGCGCGAAAGAAGAAAGAGACTCAAGAACTGGCGGAAAACGTGTTTATCACGTGATCAAAATTCCTTATAACTCAATAGGTAATTGATTGATCAAAAAATGAAAAAAAAAAACAGCTCAATTCCAAATCGCTTCAATGGTCAGGCTTTCCAATTTTATACCTTTCTGTTGAAAAAGGAATTTGTAAATGTGTCAAAACGTTTTGCGCTTGTTGAGCAGAGCCTTAAACCCTTTGGGATAAAAAAAAAAAATTGAGGATTTGTTGATCATTCACTGGTTTAACCCATTTATGCCTGGCTTTCCCTTTTTGGGACGCTTCGAATTTTAACAAATTTGTATAATTTTCTTCTTCTTTATAAGATGAAAATTTTACAAAATAATTATTCATAAATGTCTTTATCTGTTACCGAGAGATGACAGCACAACATGGATATTTATATTTGCTTAAATAAGGCTTTTTTCGGAGTTTATAGATTTTTCATTTTTTAAGATGGCGAAATGTTAAAAGTTAGTTTATTTGCGTTTTTTCTCCCAAGGATCCAAATAAATAAGTCATAATATTAGCTTGCAGACTTCATTGAAATACTCATATTTTTTTTTTAATTGTGAAATTATATGTTCAAGCCTATTTTTTATGCATTTTTGTAACGTACAATATATGGGGCGCTAGGCACGAATGGGCGCATATTTTTATTAGCCATTTAGGGGAAAGTTATTTATGTAAAGTTCTTTTCAAGATGATTATGAAACAAGTTGTTTTTAAGCCTCAAATACGATTATTTTTAGTTTATTTTTACTAATACTTATAATGGTACTAGTCTCTGTAAAGAAATAAATATATATTTTTAGTAGTTCATAAAAATACTAATTATAGTTTATCATGTAAAATTTCAAAGCTTATTTTACATAAATTTAGGCAAAACATATAATTATTCATATTATACTATTACAAATATTATGCATATTCCCATATTTATTACGCTTACATTTTATTTATTAAAAAAAAAAAAAAAAAGAAAGAAAGAAAGAAAGAAAGAAAGAAAGAAAAAGGAAAAAAAAATTTTTTTAGTATTTTTCCGGTTCATTTTGCAACATTTTAAAGTGATTTTACCAACAGAAAACAAAAATTCAGGCACAAATGGGTTAAATCCTGTAAATTTGTTATAGCGTGAATTTACGTTATTGATAATTAAATTAACGTAACACTAATCAACTCCATAAGCTACGCAATTTTTTTTTTTTTTTTTTAGTTATTGAAATACTAAACATGAAGAAAACAAGACAGTGTTTCAAATTTCGACTAAAAGGCTTATGTGCGAATTTGACACAGAGGTGACATTTGTTGTTAAGCATTTTTATTCAACTTTGAGAGGTGTCAGGACTCTTAAAGCTTTAAAATTTTAGAAATTTTAATTTTTTTAGATGTTAAACTCCTATCTGTTCTGGACATTTTGATGTAATTGTTTCTTTGAAATTCCTATTAGAACTGAAGTTATGGCTTTTACATTTATACACGTTCAATAGCTGAAGCGTCGTTTCGGAAACTTTGAAGCCATTTTTCTCCGAATGACGTTTTTGGGCATAACGCGCACGATATCTCAAAAACTTATGAATATTTTTTCATGAAATTTTCAAAACATATGTTTCATGTTAGTCTGTATAAACTGAACCTAAAATTTCCTTTTTATTGTTCAAAACAATATTTTTTTAGGTGATTATACTGTTGAAATTTTCGTAATTTTGCATTAGCTAAATACAACTTTGTATTACAAATATAAAAAAGCTTTAAATACAAATTTATTTAGGTTCAGGGTAATTATTACAATGTGAAGTATAAGTAGGCACCAAAATTTTCATTCTAGTTGCAATACTTATTTTGTAATCGTGCGCCTAAGCTGTTATGCCGATTTTTTGCTCGTCAAATGTCTAACAGTTTGGAGCCCCCTGTAAATGCTAATTCTGCATCTTATAATTTTTTAAATACATTAAATGAAAGAACATATTTATATATTTTATTCCAATTAAAATTTTGTTTTAAAACCAAATACATTTTAAGATATTAAATGTTGAAGTTGGTCTTTTTTTTTTTCTTTTTTTTCCAATTTTAAGAGTCTTGAGACCCCTTAAATATCGAATTTGTTAGAAAAGGGATGCGCAGATAATACAGTTGCTAAGTGATTAGGAAATATAATGAACACAAACATTTCACCAAATATCAAAATTTGAATATTTTTCATATTACTTTGTGAAAGATGTCGCCCGTAATCTGATTTTTTTTTTTTCAACAAAAAACTATTAAGGCATATTTCTAAATCATTTAGAAACTGCATAATCTGCGAAATCCTTCCATAATGAAATATTTAAATAAGAAGTCAACGCGGTAGTGTTTCTGATTTCACCTTATCAGATTAATCTGTGCATCTTGACACTAAATAATTCAGATGACATTTATTATTAGGCATAAAACAAGGAGATTGATAGTCAATGATACGCAACATTTACACTATAATAGTTAGCTTTAGAAATAGGATTATAAATGAGTTTCAAGAACGACCTTCATAGCATCTGTAAGTGTAAACAATCCATATGCCGGAAGCATTCTTTTGGATATTTTGTCTTTTCGACGAGAATTTTCCGGTTGTGTAGTTTTCGGCTCTCTTTTTTTTTGGTTGCGAATAAATGATCATTATTCTCATTTTTGCCCCTTAAGTGTGTTTTTTCCTTTCCGGTTTTCGTCATCATGCCGTTAGAATAATGGCCTGCTCTTGATGACAATCATCTTTCGGATGTCTAAGTGAGTGAAAGAGGGATAACAATGAAGGCAATTTTTCATTTGATTTTACTAGGTAATTGCTGGTCCGTTAGTAGAAGATATTGTGTCTCCAAAAATGTTGTTAAGAGTATAGCGATTTCCGAGATGCTTTTTGTATCCTGCAGTCTTCCTTTTATACTTTTATAATTCCATCTTATGTTACATTTGAAAAGTCCTTAGTTCTTAGATTTAAAAAAAATTAGCAACTGCAAAGAATGATTGTGTAAAGGGATTGATTGTCTTTGGAATTCGTAAATGTTGTTAAGCCCTTCCTCTCTAATACACTTTATTCTGCTATTTCTATTTAATGGTAGTTTCCTTAGAAATCGATTTATTGCAATCACTTTCCTTACATATAAATATCTTCAGACTTGAGGTGCACAAATGTAGACCTCTCTTCTTTTCTCAATGAAAACTAAACTGATTGACTATTTTACATTTTTACTTTACTTTTATATAGCTAATTTTTTTTTTTTTTTTTTTTTTTTTTTTTTTTTTAACCAAGAAATGACAGTTTATTTCCTCATAAAATAAATGTTATTTTCATCTGAACTTGCAAAATGACTTCAAGACTGTTTAGCCAAAAAATAAAGCAAAGAAATTTTTATAATTATCTAACTTAAACCCTTAAAAAAGAGGATTTGTAGATAATTCTTTAGTTTAAAGCCTTTAAATTTGTTATTGAATGAATTTGGGTTATTGATAAGTAAATTTATATTTTAAGGGGGCTAATAATTTCAGATCAATATTTATGAAAGTAAATTTCCAGTCACTTAAAGTATCAATTTCAGAAAAATGGCTCTTTCGGTCATTTATGATATCAATTTGTTTGTGCATATGTATATGTATTTGTAGTGTTATTTTAACTTCAGGTCTCAAGAGGATAACGTACAAAAATATTGTCCCAATCGGAACCTAATTGGGACATGTATTCCTCTTGTTAGTAACTTGGATAAGTTCGTTAACCAAGTATGTAGCTTTTTGTAGTTTGTTTACAGGGACACACACACACAAAAAAGAAAAAAGAAATGCAAAATCTGTCATCACGATAACGTTTGAAATACTCAATCAGTCGGAACGTAATTGGGACAGTGTACTGATCTTGCAAGTACCTTGAATGAATTTGTCAGTGAAGTTTGTTGATCTCATAGTTCGTTTAGATAGACACACAAAGTTTTCGGTTCATTGAACGGCTTGAATTATATTATTGCCTACGAATGATTTTAAAAATATGACTTCAAAATATTTTTAACATTTTTGATGTAATTACCTCATATCCAATAACTTACAAACTATTATAACTATCTATTAAAATAAGAGGAATTAGAATGGTGAACGAAAGCTTATTGGAAAAACACACACGGCACATAACACACAGTTAACATAGGGAAATGATGAAAATAATACGTTGAAAAGAATCCATACAATAAAAATGCATAAATTTATCGACGTATAAAACAACGTAATACGAAAGAAATTTTTCCTAATATTAATTTTTCTATAATAACAATTCATTGCAAACTATTATAATTAATACGCACTAAAACAACAGAAATTAAATTGTTGAGAGAATGTTCATTGGAAAAAAAGTTAAAGTTTTAGAATAAGTTAATAACCCTTAAATAAATCACAATTATTTATCTCAAGTCGCTAACGTCAGATGACGTTTTCAACATTACAGTTAACATTTTATAGCTTGATTTTAACTATATTTACGGAAAAAAACTTTTAGATACCATATGAGTTGTTTTTCTTTTTCAAATATATTACTTCAAATTTTTAGCCACAGTTTTAATTTTAACTTTCGTGAGGGAGGTGACGGAAAGTTCAGTTGACTTGTTTAAAATAGAGTGACATAGGAAGTGCAGAATTATTTATACCTTATACAAGATATAACATCAAGAAACAGCATCATGAATGAACTCAACATAAAAATAAGAAATGGATGGAGTTCTTCGAAAAAGAACAGTAATTCTGAAGAATAACGTGTATTTTTGCTTGAAAAGAAAAGTATTCAACCAGTGTTTTTCTGTACTAACCTACTAACTTATGGAGCAGAAAAATGGACGCTAACAAAACGGATGGTGAAAAGATTACAAACATGAGGGCGAAGTATGGACAGACATATGCTAGAAATATCTAGAAGAGACAGAAAACGAATAACCTGTATCAGAAGTCCGATGAAAGGTTTTGGCACCATAGAGTAAATTAAACGGTTAAAATGGAAAGGGGTTGGGCACATTGAAAGAAGACAAGACAATAGATGAATAGATGAAATACATACACCCTACAGTGGTATCGCAAAGATGTAAAACGGCTAAGAACACGACCTCAGGGAAGATGGAGCAACGAAATCAGAAAAGTGGTTGGAATTAATTGAATGACCAGCGCACTAGACGGGAAACATTGAAAAATCGGGGGAAATCCTAAATCAAGCAATGGATTGAAAACGCACGATGATATATTGCAGAACCCGCTATAATTAGTAAAATACCGTACAGTTACCCGATAATACAAGTAGTAATATAAGTAATTATTAAGAGTATAAGATAAAAAGAATAAAATAACAGAAACAAGGGAAAAAAATCTCACCATTAACTTTGGATTCAGATTTCTAAGCTTTTGTAAAACAAAATACATTACTTCGTGTAACAGTGTCACAAAATAGACTAAATTATTTTGCCACGTAATTCCTCTGATTGGGCCAGGTGTGGAACCAGATTGAGAAAATGCAAGGCACACGGAGAACTTTATAGCATTATATACAGTGCATTTAGAGGTTAAGTATTACTTAATAACATTTAAGAAAAAAATCAGAAATCATAGAATACGCAACCTCTACTTATGCAAATTAACGTTAGAGTGCGACCGCTTTAGAGTAAGTACAATAACATAGAATAAGAGAGAGAAAACCTAGTACTTAATAAGATTCTTTAAATAAATCAGAAAATTATAGAGAATATAATCCTCAAAGATGAAGTTTAACCATCTGCTTATGCAAATAAAACAATCTTCAGTGTGCTTAAGAAACTGCCGAATAATAGAAAAAAAAATTGAAAAAATAAAAAAATGTGAAATGTGTTGAATAAGACACGAAATCTTCCTGGTTGAAACTTTTTTTTTTCGATCTCTATTTCTAAAAAGTAAATGGGAAAGGAAAACTGTTCTTCAGAGAGGTATGCTGACAGGTAGAGAAGATCCGATGAAGAACTATCGTCTAAATACCAGTTTGGAGCTTATTACATTATTCTAATCTCGCGGAAAGAATTAGAAAACAAAAGGATTCCCGAAGTGCAGTTCTCATATGAAAAGGTATGCTTGAAGAAAAATGAGAAGTTACACAAGAGAGATGAAAATGGTTTTTCACACGGGCATGAAAAATAAATGGCTAAGTGAGATGCGTATTCTTAAATGTTTATGCTACAGCTCATAGATATTAAAAGTATTATAATTTGGAAAAAGTTTTAAAAATTTAACAATAATTTAGGAGGGTGATTGGAGTAAAAATACTTTTTCCTGTACACATATAGCATTATTAACAGGGTTGGCATGGTTTTAACTGAGTGGTTTTAACCAAGGTTTAAATCAATTGGTTTAAAAGAAGAAGAAAAAAAAATTGTTTTTTTTAGAACAAATTTAATATAATATTTTCTCTTTTTTGTAATTTAAGTGTTTTAAACTATTGATAGAAGTACTTTCTACTTTTAATACTTCATCTCAGCAGTCAACATGAGACATAATGAGTCTAGGTCATGTTTTTATACATGTAAAATGAAAATTAGCTTGTGCTGAGAAACATGTCTAGTACTACTCTAAAGATATATCTTAAAACATTCGAAACTAGAAAAGATAAAATAGATAAATAATTTTCAATATTTTTCATAAAATATTTTCATTTAAAAAATGTACAGCATTCAATTAAACCTCTTTTGAAACTACACTTAGAAACAGAATCTAACAAAGAGTCTTTCAGCCAATAATATATTTCATATAAATGACAATTTAAAACGCAGATAAGTGCAATAATTTAACCGTCAAAAAGTAAAAGAATGTTTTTAACCCTTTTCGGCGCAGAGTAATTTTGTTTAAAAACTAATGAAATGATGGACTGACACCAGAATTTATGAACGAATTCATTAGAAAATAGGAACTTGCTTATTGAAGGAAAAATTATAATTAAATTTTATGGGTATCGGTAAAATAAAACTTAGGTGTCCTTTTTTAAGGACACCGCCCGCGAAAGGGTTAAAGCGCAATATTATCTTTGAGAAAAATCTAATTTGCAGGAAAATAATTTTTTGATCTCTTTCTCTTTCCCTGCCTCCCTGTCTATCTTATCTATTTATCTACCTATTTATCTATCTATCTATCTAACTAACCCCCACACAAAATGATTTCTGAAAATTTTAAGTTTTCTTATTTTCAATGAAATTAAAATTTAATAAAATCTGAATAAGGAGAAAAAGCGTTGTTAATAACCATATATATATATATAATAATAATAATAATAAATTATATAAAATAATTAATTAAATTTATTTAAATTTCTTCATTATTTTATTTAATAATTAAATAAATTATATAAAATATGAATAGTAATTACAAATAAGGAAAAAGGAAAAACTCCGTCACATAGCTTCCAACTTCTGAAATCTTTGTCTTATTTAATCAAAGAAAAGTTGTGATAAAAGAAATCTAAGATTGCAATTTTAAAATACTGGTGGCCAAAAATCGTAGCATTTGGCAACTATATTTACGGAAAAAATGATGAAAAAAAAGTCATTAATGAAAATCTTTTTCCTGATAAAATTCTTTTCTCGTACATTAAAAAAATAATTTAGATTACAGATCTTTTTTTAGCTTTTAATTGCACATTTCTGCGAGAAAAGCTACCAATATTCTCCTCTTTTTCCTCTAGTAATTTAAGTGAAGACAATTGTGTTTTGCTTATTAAAGCGGTTACGATAATCGAGTTAGTTGTTTTTTAATAGGAAAAAGAACTGATACCACTAATATCTTATTCGCGAACGAAATCGATGTTCAATAGAATTTGAACGCGATTCTTACGGCTTTTTAATAAATAAGGAAAGAAAAGAAGATCTTGTGGAAAAAAAAGACTGCGAAGTCCATTAATGGAGTTTTTCTTTTCTATTTTCTTTTTTATTCTTTCACTCAAAGTACTAGTTAGTTCGCATATCCCTGTTTTACATTTAATGGCACATTTTCTGGGGGAAAAAATCTGTTAGTTTTCCGCCTTTTTTGGTAACAGCTTGAGTGGAGATAGAAATATCGGCTTTTCACAGTTGATTTATAATAGGAAAAAAATTTGATATTATTGAAATTTCTTCAAAGATAATCATTATTTCTTGCTATAAATTCTCGTTCATCTTTTCTTTTTATATTGTTGAATATCGATATTTCTATTTTCTTGGCTAGCTTTAAGTATTTAAATTAAAGTTTTTAAAAACACATGTGTGGTTTCTCTTTTTCTTCTAAATATTTATTTCGTTGTTATCATATAAATGTGTCCATAATGAAACAAAGCTCCACAAGAAATATAAAAACAGAAAAAAACGAAAATTAAATTAAAAAAAATATTTCGTATAGTAAAAAATCTATTGAAAACGTAATTATCGGATTAAAATATAAATTAATATTTTTTACGGTGCCAATTTTTAAGTTTTTATAAAGTTTTTTTTCTTTCTGTGTATACTAAAAATAAAATATGGACCGAAATACTAATTCGACATCCGTGAATTTCTTGTACCAATGGTGAAATTCAATTCGAGAACAGCACAAGAAATTCATAGAAGCCAGGTCAGTATCGGATAAAGAAAGGAGTCGAACAAATAAAAGAGTACCAGAAGAAAACGCCAGCGATTACCGTCTGGGCGTGCTTTGTGTAACCAATGGTGAACAGTAATGGTGCAGATACAGATAGACCGAGAGCCGGCAGAACAGACAATCACCTCATCGAGTTCATGGATGAAATTCTAGGATTAGTTAAATCTTGATTCGCATATTAAAACGCACTCGCGGTCTGCCAAGTTATATCTTGGTGGAAAACACCGGAAAACCCGATTTTAGCGGCTGACTCGTAGGTTTACAATTGTGTTTTCCTGTATCCAAAGGTATGAAAACATGGAGCACTGGGAGCAGGAAAACACAATGGTAAACCCAAGAGTCAGCCGCTAAAATCGGGTTTTCAGGTGTTTTCCACAAAGATATGACTTGGCAGACCGATTGCGTTTTAATATGCGAATCAAGATTTAACTAATCCTGGAATTTCATCCGTGAACTTGATGAGGTGATTGCCTGCGCTGCCGGCTCCCTGTCTAAGAGGTTTATTAATTGGTGAAAAAAAACTTTTTCAATATATATATTCATAATATTGTACTACTTTACATACATATACTGGATGTCCTAAGATCAGGGCTGCAGAGTCGGATCTGTTAAAATTCCTGGAGTCGGAGATGTTAAAATTCCTGGAGTCGGAGTCGTCCATTTTTCCCACCGACTCCGCAGTCCTGCCTAAGATGGAGTGACTGCTTTTAAAATTCAATAGTTTGCAAATGGTGATAGATATTCAAAAAATCCTTTCTGGAAGGTTATATATGATGTCAGGCGATTTTTTACTGCGATTCCCGGTTTTAGTTCCAAATAGCAGCGATAGATGGCGCTGAAAGCTGTTGGTACTCAATCGCGGACGAAACTGAAACCTCCCAACATTGAAGCAAAGGAAGGAGGATAAATATATGGAGTGGGTCCCTAAGAAGAAGATTATACTGGCAGATGAGACCCACTCCATGTATTTAACCTCCTTCCTTCGCATCAGTGTTAGGTAATTTCTGTTTGGCCTCGATTGAGCGCCTATTGCTTGCAGCTCCATCTATTGCTGTTATTTTGAACTACAATCTCGAATAAAAGTAAAAAGAACTCCAGACATCTTATGTAATTCTCCTGGAAGAATTTTTTAAATAACTGTCATCATTTGCAAGTTATTGAATTTAAAAAACAGTCAGTGCATTTTAGGACATCCTGTTCATTTGTGTTCTGTTCCTTTTATCTGTTCATTTGTGTCTGTAATAAAAGCTTGAAATTGTAAAGAGATATCGTGGACACCTTGCATTTTTACATTACATTCCTACATTTCTTCTGCATTACATTCTGGAATTTAAATAAATTGAAATGAAAAAGAAAAAAAAATAAAGCCACCAATCTGAAACTAATTCCTCTTTCCTTACTAATTAGACGGATTCTTTTGCTACAATTTCCTGATTGGAATAGGTCGTTAACCCCATTCAGCCGTTACCCGACACACCTTGGCGTAGCTTGTTACATTAAATTTTACAGACCCCCTACTAATAAGGGAACAGCTTCTGTTCCCCATTCATTACGCAATAAAATCAGAACGCACAGCTTGATTCAGTTGGCAAGGTAAATTAGAAGAAATACAGAAAAAAAAAAAAAAAAAAAAAAGAATAAGAATTATATTATTGAATTACCTGTTGCTGCTAGCGTAGTTAATTCTAATTTAAAACTTTGCAGTGTATGTTTTTCTAACTGTACAAAAAAAAGAAAAAAAAAACTATATGATGCTATCTGAATCTTGTAAAAGGGGGAGAAATATCCGGTATTTACGTATTATCCGGAACAGATCATATCCACTGTGCCAAAAATGGCACCGAAAGTATTTAATTACAGTAACCTCGCCCCCTTTTTTTATTTCTTTAGTTTAACCCTTTCAAGGGCAAGGCATTTCTGTTCTGAAATTGTTCAAATAATTAATTCACACCGCAATTTACGAACAAATTTATTTGAAAATAATCAAAAGCTTTTCTTCACTTATATTATGAGATCGAAATTGTACTAACAAATTAGTGGTTCCACTTGGCAGTTTGGACATTAAAATTAACCGTTTGCAGCCCCTGAAAGGGTTAACTGCATAGTTAATATTACATAGTTTCCACATTAAAGGCAGCGGCAGAAGTGTTTACATATGTATAACTGTATAATATCATTTAGCATAGATACAGTATATTTATATTGTGTAATATTTATATTATATTTATTCTGGTGGGCAAAACAAAACGCCAGAAATAAAACTACCATCGTTAATATGGTTCATTGTTAAAAACCGCCAATGTGATATTATGTATTTAATAAATGTAAACTAAATTACTCTTTTTGAGTTTGCTTTTATATTATTTATTTTTTAACGATGTTATGTATTTATTAAATGTATATTAATTACCATTTTGAACACAATTGGCAATCGACAACAATAAACAAAATTGGCGATTGACACCAATGAACAAAATTGGCGATTGGCATCAATTTTTGGCGATCTATCTACCTGGGTCGGATAATACGTAAGTACAAAATATTCTTAATAATATTGCTCAAAATTTTGAATTTTATTGTTTAGGACATGAGTGATGTAAAATAAAGTTTACAGGCATTATGACAGATATGACGCAGAACAAATTTTAATTAGCACAAACACCAAGTATTTCCTTATACTAATTTCCTTATTATCTTTGAGCACTTATGATTAAGAATAATAACAATAAAAAAATCCTGTAATTAATGCTTGACTCATATTTTTTTTCTTTTTTAAATCAGAATAGAATTAGCATAATCATGTACCGAGTAGACTAAAGTTAAGTTATTTAATAGGCATGAACAACATATTCATTGTGTAAATAGATTAAATTCATGTTTAAAAAAGGCTAAAAAACGGAGATTCTACGGGCAATCGAGACGCCAGTTCTATTTCCGTATTTTAACGGAAATTTCCCCCATAAGTTCCAGAAAAAAAGAAAATTTTTCTGTAATTTATGGGGAAAATTTCCGTAAAAATACATATTTCTGGAATGTATGGGGGAAAATTTCCGTTAAAATACGGAAATAGTACTGGCGTTGCCAGTAGAATCTCCGTTTTTTAGTCTTTTTTTTTTTTTTAACAGTAAAATTTGCTAAAAGTGATAAAAAATACACTTAAAAGGAATATAAAACCTTTATTCATTTTTATTTTAAAATAGTCGATTAATTTATCCAGCAAGATTTTATTTACCATTCATTATCCGGGAATCAATAAAGATCTTTTTATGCGGTGAAAACATTTGCAATCATTCAGCCTCCATTGAGTTACGTAAAATTTGGAAAGCTTTAAATTTGGCTCTGCTGAATAAAAAAACAATAGTAGAATTTAATTCACGTTCACAAATATCCATTTTTATTTTATTTTATGTTTGCACTTGTTTCCCATTATACTTGCGATCTCGTGATTTTATTTACAAATTTCTTGTTTTTTTTTTTAAAAAAAAATTGCGGGAATATTTGCATCAACAAAAGGTCTTCAGAATGTCGCCGTTTGAGCGATAAAACATATGTCGATCTGAATAAAGGTATTTATATGTCTTTTAAGTGTGTTTTTTTTAAATCACTTTCAGCAATTTTTTGCTTATTTTGGATGATCTTAAATGATTTTCATACCATAATTTCAAGGTAGAACTTGGAGATAAAATTTCATTGAAGAAAAATTGCGTAAGCAATGAGAGAAAGTAGAATTCGATTGAGTATCTTG
Source organism: Maratus speciosus (assembly GCA_963932465.1). Classification (NCBI taxonomy): domain Eukaryota; kingdom Metazoa; phylum Arthropoda; class Arachnida; order Araneae; family Salticidae; genus Maratus; species Maratus speciosus. The sequence goes on along the minus strand of CAWVRF010001520.1, from coordinate 8,240 downwards.
AAATAGAACCAAAAAAAAAAAAAAAAAAAAATTATTGTCTGATTCAGAAACGCAAGGGAAAGTAATTCAGAATTACAAGCTAGCACTCTCTTGAAACATTAGGGGGTATTCTGCATCCGTAAAGTTAAGGAAATCAATACAGTGGTCTTTGTTGAAATTTCTTCTTCTGGTAAATGAGATTCCCTGTTGATGGGATATTATTACCAGGGATGTAGTGGAGGGTATACGGGGGTATACGCCGTATACCCTCTGGATTTTTAAAAGTAACACCGTATACCCTCTGTTTCTCAAGAAAGCTATAGTATATATATACACTAGGGTATACCCTCTGCCTTGAGCGTATACCCTCTGCTTAGAACGTATACCCTCTGTTTTTTTTTACGACTACACCACTGATTATTACATCACATTGTTTAATACAATGAACCCATTGCACATATCTTAGTGTTAAAGAATACTAAATTTAAGAAGAACAAGTCGGAAATTGTACGTCAAACGCGGCAAATGAGGTGCGTTCGTACTATAACTAGTTTTATTAATATCCAGGTCTTGGTGCAATAGCTGTTGTACTCTTATGCAAAAATACACGAATACAAAATTTATTACGATTATATATACTAAATTCAGTAATACAGAAAATAATAGGACTCCGTCTTAAATAGGATGTAATCACCATGGCAATCTAGAATCATTACCTATCATGGGATATCATTGAATTAATTACGTAGGATATGATTTAATAGAACGAAGATAATTTTTATTAATATCGTTTTAAGTTTTGATTCGATTTTCATACATTTTGAAATGACGTGCCAAAATTCTGCACCGATTATTTTCATTAAATTTCAAACCATTTGGTTGAGTAGTTTTTGCGTTGTTATATGCGGACAGACGGACGGACGTACCAGACAACAATTATAGGTGCTACGTATTTATAGAATTACGAACGCACCTAAAAATGAAGGAACGCCTAATTCATGATATATTCAAATGACAGAAAAAAATGTAGTACCATGAATTAGGGATTTTTTTTTTTTTAAACCCTTCTTGGATGAGGAAAATAAGTAAAAGAAAGCGCCTTTGCATACGGATAGACTTTTTAAAAAAAGTTCAAGCAATAAATCATAAAAAAGAAATCAACTACATACATTGAACAGTCGTTTGTAAATGTTGAATTAATTAGTAAACAACACAACGCAGTTTATACATTGCAGATAGTTTATTACAATGAACAAATTGAATATCTTTTTTTTTTTGTGTGTTAACCCTTTAGAGAGCAGCTTTGCATACATGCAAACAACACTGTTTTGAATTTAATAGATTTATTTTTATTCGCATATACCTAATTCACACCAGAAAATTAAAATAGCAATATTTGCTTTAATTAAAAAACAGACATTCCGTATTTAAATAAAGCGAAATTAACGATTGAAACTTTTGGTGTAAAGTCAGATTCTCTGAACTACGCAATTTCTAGAACGTATTCTATTATGGGAATTAAAGGGTTAAAGGTTAAGTTTTAAAATATATAAATATTTATATAAAATAAGGTATTTGGAGACATACTTATTACAGTATTTAGTAATTTATATTATTTTAGCGTAAAACAGCCACACAACAGGAATTTTTTACTTGATTGCAGATGTGTAACAGAAGAAAAGATTGACGTATTATATAAAAAATACATCTCTGACTTTTTTCATTATTTTTCCTCTGTAATAAACCTTTCAGCGAATCATATATAATTTTTTCGAAACAAAATAAAAAATGGCGTATTTAAGGGTTAAAGAAAGCAAAAAAAATAGATATAACGTTAGAATTTAGACTGTTTTATTTTATATATATGTATAATAAACTTTTTGTAAATAAAATGATAATTAACTCATATATATATTATAAACCTTCGAAATCATGTATTATATATACTTACAAGAAACCTATAACCGTATTTGTTTAATAACAGTGCCATGTAAAATATTTTACACACACACACACAGAGATGCATACACACAGACATATATATACATATAATAAACTTTTTGTAATTATTCTATATATGAGAGAGAGAGAGACATAAGGAGGGCAACTCCTTTCTTTTAGATTCAAATTATATTCGACTGACATCAGAAAAAAAAATAAAGTAGTACCATTAATTAAGGGGGGAGGGGGACTTCTCAGATGAGAAAAAATGGTGAAATGGAGGCCCCCTGCAAAACTTCCAACAAGTAAAGCATAAAAAAGGAAACAACAACATGCAATTGTACAGTCAATCAACTGACAGTTGAAAACCAGTAATTAAATTTCATCCACTGTACCTTATATTTACTGGAAGACCAATATGGGGAGGGCTATGATCCACCCCTTAATTACGGAAATATTCTGTCAAAAATATAGGGTTTCTGTCGGCATATTTCCTTTCATAAATGACGTGTTTCCTGTGAAATTTAGACCCACCCAAATATTTGTTGCTACCATTTCAGAGGTCTCGAAAAGTAGTCTAAGTATTTCTCTTTTATGTTATTTACTTTATCTAATTATTTATATATTTATTTAATAATTTCCAAATTTTATAAATGTAATTTAAAGATTAATGTGCAAGAATAAATTATTTTCTTTAAGCATAACGCACCTAAATGCGATAGATATCTTTTCTGATCAGCATTTTCATGCAATTTCGAAATTGCAATGAACTGATGGAAAACCAAGATGAAAATAGAAATATAAAAAGTAGTTAGGTTTTTAATAGCGCACTGTGGCTTGGGAACTCTAAATATACAGTAAATGAGCAAGGTGCAGATATACTTTTGAATAAATATAAGAACAATCATGTTTATACAGAAAGAACTCAATTTTAAAGCTATTATCATTATTTATTTTATTTTACTTTATTTTTACAGTATTATATAAAAAGGTTGTAATTTTCGAAAATCATTATTCTTTCCAGTTGCAGTAACTAAAAATTGAGAAAGATAAGATTTAAAGTAAACATGCGAATGAAATGTAAACCATTCACTAAGAATATATTTTTAAAGACGTTTCTAAAAATAATAAAGAAATTTCTAAAAATAACGATTAAAAATATCTATTGTTCATCTGTATGAAAAGCAAAATGTAGGGCAATTACACCTTTTATTTTTCATGCAGTAAAATGCACTTCAGGCATGAAAAAAAAATACATCAAAACATTACAATAATAATAATTTTATGTAAATCTATCATTTTCTTTATTTTTAACCCCGTGGACAACTAACATTTCTATTACAATCTGGGGAAGAAGTTATGATCATAGAATTTTCACGCTATCAACAATTGCATTAAATAGGTTACATTCATATTACACATCTAAATACATTATATTTGACCCAAAATAATTTGCACTTTTCCAGAAAAATCATTTTGACGATAAAAATAGTTTTTTGATCGTAGAAAAGTTTGTTCAAGAACAATAGATTATTCACTATAACAGTCGCAAACCATGCGAACTACTTTCCCCCATCACTAGAGCCTTTTTTAAAAAAAAATGAAATAATGTGTATATTCTTTTCTAAACTTAATTTTGTTAACTTCAATTTCAGAACTTTTTCCATTAAAACACTTGCCCAGGTAAAAATGAGGTCACTAAGAACAAAACACTAATTAGGGAAAATTATTGTTTCTATCTTTGAAACGTCAAAGTTGAAGAACCGAAAAGCAATTCGAAGTAATCACATTTAAAAAAAAAAACCCGGAAAGAAAATCGCCACTAATGAATGAATAGTCTAGTGTTATAGAACAACTGGCAATTATTTTGATATCGTGTACATATGTTCTTACTAAAGACAATTGCATATTTTAATGATAGATTCATATTGCTTCTATATTTATGGACAAGCTCATCAACACGGTTAATTTCGCCAATTAAATAAATAAACGATATTGCTTGCTTATCCCACTTCCATTCTCATCTGCTCGATATCTTTAAAGATATCGTGCAATGCTTTATATAAACGCAATGAAAAGGTAATCCAGGATATATAATCCCCAACTCTTCGTACTTAGTCTTCCGGATCAAATACTTTTATGAATAATAAGTCTCATTTTTATACATGGTTTATCCTGGGAAAATGCTTACATCTGTAACAAATTAAGATTTTATCTGATGAGTGCGTTGAAAGTTCCGCTTTTAAGTCAACACATTTTTCTAGAAAATTGATGAATAAAGGTCAAATTACAGACAATATTTATTTTTCATGTTGCTTGACTGTCAAAACAAAATTTTTACTAGCGTGAATATTTCTTTTAGTGGAACTTTACTTAATATAATTGAAATTTGAAGTAAAAATTAAATGTCTATAAGGGTATGGATATTTGTTTATCATACTAAACTGGTATAAATTTCCAACAGTTTCTAAAGATTGATAAAATATTATATAGTTCAAGATTCAATTCCCTACCTCTGCGGCTATGATATAAACATAAAAGTGAAAGAATGGGTGTGTACTTGCAATCCATACTTTTAAGGAATTTTTGTGCAATAATGCTCCCAGTCTTTAAAAAAAGAAATAAGAAAAAACATGAATACAAAAGTTAAAAAAGTAATATTTACATTTTTACTGATAGTCATCTTTTACGTCTATAACACGTATAGCAAAGCATCAACTGGCGTAGACGGTTGGTTGGTTGGTTGTATGAGGTTTTATGCCGCAAAATCCCAGAAGGGACAAGCTGCGCCAAATAAGAAACAGACTAAAAACACAAAAAAGTGAAGAGCAATGACAAAAGCAATCTGCAACAACTGGCGTAGAAGAGGGAAATGAAGTTTGAACTTTTGAAATGAACTTTGCTTCAAAAAGCAGCCATAGCAATATTAAGCTAATGAATCTAAATTATAATAAAATGTTTATAGTATGCAAGAGTTGGCAAATATTTAACATGTTAATAAAAAAAAATTGAAACTAACGTCATTTTGAAAATACTTTTAGAGTGCTGTTTGAGGATACATCTCACAAATGTACTAAATTACTGCAGTAAAAAAATATAACAACAACAACAACAACAAAAATCAGAAATTTTTTCATAAGTATAAAAAGTAATTATTATTTTGAAAAATTAATGCTTTTTCCACACTAACTCATTGAAAAGTAGCATAAATAATTCGCTACTGTCCCCTTTAATCTTTCTTTACGCGTTTACTTATTTTTATGCATCTTATAAAACACCAAATTTGATGACCAGCATTGAAACTTTCATAAATTTGACTTGCACCATTTTTACCCCTCTCTGTCCCTGTTACACAAACATCAAAATTAGAGATCTATCTGACGAAATGAGATATTTCATCTAGAAAAAAGTGAAAATTACAGTTAAAGTTTCCTGATTAAATCCAACTGATAAAACTAATCCGAACTCTTACTACTTTTAATGAACTTTTGAAAGTCTTAAAAGACATCTGCATTGGAAATTTCAGAAACAAAACTCATATTGACCTTGTCCGAAGAGAAATATTACAATAAGATTACTTGCAGACGATATCATAATCAAGGCGATTTCAGTGCCAATTCGTAATGGACACCGCAGAATGTTTTACGCTCTAAAATTTCCTGGTAATTACTTCATCGAATTTTACCTTATCGTTATTCTCATCTGACACTAGAAAACAAATTTTCTGTAACATGAATTCTTAATTACTCGTATCTCGTTTCCTGCAATGATATGATAAAACAAAGTATTCCTAAATGGATACTTGATCCCCGACTAAATAAACCAGTCCATTTCAATGATATATCACATGCTTTTATATCACTGTTCGCAGTTTACGTAGGTATCAAATCTAAGGCCGGTTTATCAAAGATGAGTCCAAACGAACCCGTCTGAGTTGAATTTGGGTTAAACTAAGGTGACTGCACTCCAATGGAAGGAGGTTTCAGCCTCGAGTTATGTTCCCCTTTTTTGCAAAGCTCTCTCTCTCTCTCTGAATTCTACTGTAATGTGTATTCTTTCGCCATATACTGGACACCGCTGAGAATTATTACTCCTAATCGCGAAATGGAACCGGAAAATGAAGTTATGGTTCAAGCTTCAAAACCAGACTGCACAAAAAATCTCATGTCTTCTCAGACGTCTTGTTAATTAAGATTAGAAGATAAGGTATTATTCCAGATGAGCCAATGGTCTCGACACCTTCAATTTTGCGACAATGGAAAATTATAGAACTGAAGTGAATACAGTATAACTAAAGATGAGACATTTTGGCCGAGAAGGCTACAGATTCAGAGTGTGTGTGTACACTGTAGAACCATTATTTTCATAAGGAATTATGCACTTCCAAGTATGGTGCGTAGCCCAAGAAAGTACATTCAAAGTTATTCTGCTTCAAAATTTCCATGTCTCTCCAACCGGCTTGTTAATTAAGACTAGAAGACACAAAGGGTTAATACAGGGTGCGTTCATAGCACCAGATGTACGTTGAGACGATAGAAAGTTATAAAACTGAAGAGAGTGGAGTATAATTAACGGCGAGACGTGTTAATGAAAAAGGATAGAGGCAGCAATTTATTCCCGAGCGTCTTTGCGCACATATTCTTCATAACAAATATAAGCACGGTATGTGCATTGTGGGAATATCAAACAAAGTTGTCAGGATGTATTACCGCACAACTAACGATGTTAAAGATTCATAATTCATTTGCAACAATTACTCACGAAGTGCTAAGTAGAATGCACTCCGAGGTTCATAACATTATATTGTGTAAATAATGGTCTACACGTAAACACTCTGGAATAAATTGTTGCCTGTAACCTTCTCAGCTAATTGCATCTCGTCTCTTATCCTGCTCAATTCATTCAGATTCGTAAGTCTCATTAGATAAAAATATACAGAAAATAACGGGCTTTTGCATCTCATCTCTGTTGATTTGCGGTGTATGTTAAAAAACAACCAGGTAGATTCCATATCTAACTGTAGAGAGAAAAAAAAAAAAAAAAAAAAAAAAAAAAAAAAAACATAGGATTTCTGAACATCCTTAAAATACAATACAATTTTCAGGTTCAATCTTAAAAGCTTTCCTGTACCTCTTAAAGTCTTAAAATGCCGTGTATTGTTTTTTAATATACTAAACCTGTTTAAGGATTATGATAGTAAAAGTGAATCTATGGTTCAAGCACAAAAACAAGACCGTTAAAAAATATGGAATGGTTGCCAAGTCAGCTTGTAAATTAAAAGTTAACACTCGCCAGCATATGACGTTAGGAAACTAATGATGAAAAACCAATGGAGTGATTCTCTAGAAATTTCTCGTTTGCATTTCGGTATTTTTAAATGATTCTTTTTGAATAGGATATCCGAAGTCGAAGGTTAACGTATTTCGATTTCTGTTGCAGTTTCATTCTGAGCCAGCGATCTTAACCGGTTCCGAAGTTGAAAGCTACTCAGAATTACACTGCAACAGCAATTCAAAAGTACACAATTACCACGTTAACCCTTTGAGGGGCAAGCAATTGTGTTTCAGTAATGTTGAATTCCCACCGGAAAAATGGGGAAATTTTACACAAAATAAGGAAATGCAGTTTTTGACCAAGGAATCCCACCTTGCCATATATCCAAATTGTCCTGTATCCGGGGATGTGGGACATAGGTCCCGGGCTCCTCGGCCAAAAACTCTTCGCAACGTCGTCGTCAGCTTTTTTTAACCTAAGTTATAAAAGTAAAACTTAACTAAAGGTTTCTGGTGGAAATCTGAATTAAAATTAGGTGGTATATAATATATCCCACCGGCCCTCAACGGGTTAAGGGACCACTTCACTGTAACTACTCCATCTCGAAACTTAGAAGCGCGATTACTCATTATCTAATACTATAATGATTAAACTACGGTTTTCACAATCAGAAATTAGACGCCAGATGCCGATGATGTGCGACGATTTTTAAAAATTTTCTGCTTAAATTTTTGCGTATTTAAAATATCCCTATGACTTTTTAAATTTCCACTTGATGAAGCTTCATATCAGCTTCATTAAAATAATTAAATTTTACGGAGACAATTTTCAAAAAAAAACGCACATCGTCCGCTGGTTTCTATTTTCGAATGGTGAAAACTGTAGTTTAATAATCATATTAAATAAAGAGTTATCACCAGGGCTGCGGAGTCGGAGTCGGGCCCTTTTTTGAGCGAAAAAGTCGGAGTCGTCCCATTTTGAGCGAAAGAGTCGGAGTCGGATCTGTTAAAATTCTTGGAGTTGGAGTCGTCCATTTTTTCCACCGA
>CAWVRF010001519.1:0-93000 GCA_963932465.1 Maratus speciosus | reverse complement strand
GTGTCAGGTTCAAATAACCAAAAAAGGCCCCAAAAATATTTTATATAATATAATATAATATTTTAATATATTATAATTTATAGTATAATATTTTAATATAATTTATTTTTAAAAATAAATGCGTATATTTTTTAAAATAGTAATTTTAATAGTTTAACAATTTTGCATATTCCATAGCTGTTATATTAAGAGTGTTCACAGATTTTAAATTTTCTCCTTCAATGTACTTCTTTCTCAAAAATTTCTGAAATCATTTTTATCTAAAGGAGTTAGAACTTACAGGCTGCGAAACATGAAAATTTCAGCCTATATAAGTACAAAGAATTGAACATTTTAAATTTTAATTTAGTCATAATACATTCTTGAAGTACTATAATTGTCTATTAGGTAGATTTCGTATGGAATACTACCTATTGGGATCGTTCCTATATTGGAATTACTGAAAAAGTTTTGCAGATCTACACCGATCATGACCCCTAGAACCCAAAACCACCCTCAGTAAAAAACGTATATATATATATATATATATATATATATATATATATATATATATATATTATATATATTATATATATATTATATATACAGTAGCGGCTCGTGACTGCCTTTATTTGGGGCACTAAATGCTTGGCTGACAAATATATTCTTTTTTTATCACTATTATTTTAAAGAAATCTTTTCCTTCTTTATTCGCATTCTCCTATTAAACAAGTAAACAAGTAAAGGATTTCTTTTAAAAATTACTGGTTAGAAAGGAATAAAAATTTCAGCCAAATATTTCGTGCCCCTAAAATAGTCAGTCACAAGCCGCCACTGTATATATATTATATTATATATATAATATATATATATATATATATATTATAATTTATATATATAATATTATATTATATATATATATATATATATATATATTATATATATATATATATATATTATAATTTATATATATAATATTATATTATATTATATATATATATATATATATATATATATATATATATATATATATATATATATATATATATATATATATATATATATATATATATCACTTTCTTCTGGACTCAATAACTTTCGTAATTCTGCACCAATCTCTTCCAAACTGATACATAAAATCAAAGGGCATAAAATCTCGGTCAAGTTCGTCAATGGGCAAAATCGGACCAAGGGGATGGAAATAGGCAGGGGTTTTGTGAAAACCGAAAACCCCCCATAACTTCTTAATTTTTGTACATATCAAATCAGTTTAAAGTTTTTATTACTTCTAAAAATACGGCCAAAATTTTATGTATCAGAGATTTTTGATAAAGTTAAAAATGGGCTCAAGGGGCGCAAAAAATAGGGTTTTTTGGAGAAAAAAATTCATAACTTCGTCAATTCTCAAGATATCAATTCCAATTAATTTTATTATAAATCTCCTTAATATTATCTACAACTTTTATATTCACAAGTTTTTGATAGGACCAATTCGTACCGCAAAAAAAAATTAAAAACGAAAACAAAAAGGGGGTTTGAAGAAGTAAAAAATCCATAACTGCGTCAATTTAAAAGATATAAAATCCCCATGAATTTATCATACATCCTCTTAATATTATCTACAACATCTATATAGACAAGTTTTGGATAGGAGCAATTCTTACAGCAAAAAACAAATGAAAAATACATAGCGGTTGAAGAAAAAAATCATCTAAGTAAGGGTGAATTCAAATCCAAACTGCGTATTTTCTGACTCCTTTTACAATACATTTTTGCTCTCAAAGGCATCCAATTGGTACGTTTTCTTACTCAGAAACTATATAATGTACCGTAATGGTCGATTTTTTGATAGAGGCAGAATATATTTTTTAAAATGCTGTTAAAGTGGGCATTTTGAACCGAATTTCCCGAAGCGGATTGTGTTGGAAAAATCATTGGATTAAGGATGCACTCAAATCAAAACTGCTTATTTTCTGACTCATTTTTAAATTCATTTTTCCTCTCAAACGGATTTAACTGGTAGATTCGCTTATTCAGAAACTATATAATGTACCAGAAAGATCGATTTTTTGATAGAGGCAGAATATATTTCAAAAAATTATGTCAAAGTGGGCATTTTGAACGGAATTTCCCGAAGCAATTGTGTTATCACTTTCTTCTGGACACGATAACTTCCGCAATTCTGCACAAATCTTTTCCAAACTGATACATAAAATCAAGGGACATAAAATCTCGTTCAAGTTCGTTAATGGACAAAAGCGGACGAAAATAGGGAGGGGTTTTGTGAAAACCGAAAAAACCCCATAACTTCTTAATTTTTGTACATATCAAATCAGTTTAAAGTTTTTATTACTTCTAAAAATAGCGCCAAAAATTCATGCATCTCAGATGTTTGATAAAATTTAAAATAGGCTCAAGGGGCGCAAAAATAGGGTTTTTGGGAGAAAAAAATTCCTTACTTCCTCAATTCTCAAGATATCAAATCCAATAATTTTATTATACATCTCCTTAATATTATCTACAACTTTTATATTCACAAGTTTTTGATAGGACCAATTCGTACCGCAAAAAAAATTAAAAACGAAAACAAAAAATGGACGTTGAAGAAGAAAAATTTTCATAACTCCGTCAATTCACAAGATATAAAATCTTCATGAATTTATCATATATCTTCTTAATATTGTCTTCAACATTTATATAGAAGAGTTTTTGATAGGGCCAATTCTTACAGCAAAAACAAATTAAAAATACATAGCGGTTGAAGAAAAAAAATCATCTTATTAAGGGTGCATTCAAATCCAAACTGTCTATTTTCTTACTCATTTTTAAATTCGTTTTTGCTCTCAAACGCATCCAATTGCTAGATTCTCTTATTCAGAAACTATATAATGTACAGTAATGATCGATTTTTTGATAGAGGTAGAATATATTTCAAAAAATGATGTCAAAGTGGGCATTTTGAACAGAATTTCCCGAAGCGATTGTGTTAGAAACGAAAAATATTGCCCTCTGAGAAAATAATTGTTTATTAATCATGTTTTAATTAATTGAAAGAAAAATAAAAACACAGGTCGCTTATAAATCTTTTCAAAAATCACGTCAGCATGTTTCATATATTTTTTTTTTATTAAAAATGAATCTGAAAATGTGCCAGAAAATTTCGAGTTGTTGAGTATGGAAAAATATTTTTTTAATATCGTCTTAACGTGATTCTAATAAAACCAGCTGTTTTATAAAAAGGAAATAAAAACTCGTCAAAAGTAGACATATGTTAAAGTGGATTTATATCTAATAATGATTTAGTTCTTGTTGGTGAAATTAGTATACTTAACTTCGAAATCTACCTCTGCCTGTAGGCCTGGCCGGCAGGGATTTTTTCCCTGATTACTACCTTTCAGTGATTAGCATATCGTTAAAAATGATTTAAAATGTTATACAGGGCTATATTTTCTGAAAGATCGCATGCATTTGTTAGAAATTCAGACACACTGTTTGTTTTCTTGTATCTTCATTAGATTAGCAAATGTTATGCATTTGCGAATGAAAGTGCATTTGTAAATAATATGTCAGAAAGCAATATTTTTCTTTTATGATTGATTGCTTTTTATCTGATTTATACGATTATTAATTTCAATGTATCTGTGAGATGCCAAGCATTCAATGGTCATCTTGAATTTCTTTTACTGCATTTCATGTTTTCTCTATAAAAATGCCTGTTGCAATACATTAATTTGGTGTAGTCAAAGAACTCGATTATGAAAAATTCATTGATTTTTTTTTTACGCTTTGTTGAAAGCTCAAGCAAGTGAATTTATTAAAAAATATAGAATTTTTGCTCTGTTTGTTTTTTTAAGAAAAGGAACAGAAAAGAAAAATAAATAAAGCATTATTTAACGCATCTTTTTAGAATTTCTAAATTGATATATCAACGTATAATCGTAGATTAAATAATATTAAACTATTATTTGATAAATGTTTATTTTTGTAATATTGCAGTCTCCATTTTTTTTATTTACAATTTATTTTTTATATTTAAGTCTTTAAAATGTTGCATTGTTGCAGTTTCTATTGCATAATCTCGCATAATCTATCGTTGTTTCTAAAGTTGTATGTGTTACAAAGAATATTTAGCGTTTTATCACTTGTGGCGGGCTAATTGTACATAATTTTACATATAATACACCTTCGTAGGTAATTTTTTTTTTAAATTCTAGCATATCAGGAAGTGGATTAAAAATCTGTTGCTAAATTCCATCTCTACATACAAAAATCAACTTGAGTTAAATAAAAGAGTGTGATAAGTACTTTTAATGTGAAGATATTTATTGATGGAATTACGAGGAATGGTACAAAAAAAGAAAAATAGAGAGATATATACGAGTGAGCGATATAAGGGGGGATTATTGTGCTTTGATCGGAATAGCTGACAAGCAAATATATGTAAAAAAAAACAATAATATGTAATAACTCCTTTGCTCCTTGTTGAAGATGATAAAGTATCTTTGTCGCTGAAAAAATCTTATATTAGTATTAAGATTATTTAGATATTAGTATAAAAGAAGCATATATTAGTATTTTCTTTTGATAAAAGAGAATTAAAACTAAAAGAAATCGCATAAATTATGCAGGTTTATTTTTTATTTTTGGTGTTATAAAAACGACGTTTTAATGTTTTCATAGTACTGTAAAGTTATGATTTCTACCAATTTAAAGAATGATTTGGATATGATAGTAATCTAAAGCCATCTGTTTTGTCAATTGATTTGCTCAGCTCAGCTGAGACCACCAGCGACATGTGACTACTCTAAATCGGAGCAGCACGGCAGCCCGTCTTTTTCGTTAGCCCCGTGACAGGATATCTACAATCTGCGAATGTTTTCTAAATCTTTAGTCGCTCATGGAACTGAATTTTGTTTACCAATTTATTGTAAAATAGGGGCGTAGCGAGAGGGGCACCTAGATGCACTTGACACCACGAAGTTTTCTTCGCCTTGTCAGAGTCATTTCAGCTATTAATCAAGGTGTAAAAAACTTTACAATTATAGTGGTTTGAAATAAGAAAACAGTTAGGCATCTTCCTATAGTTTAACCCCGTCCGCTACGTGGCATGCGACCTTGATTGGTGTGACCTCACCTTTAATCTTTCGGTTACCTCTCTTATTTAAAATAAGACGCTTACTTATATCGCTTTGGGAAATACCTGTTACTCCCCACAAGGGTCGGAGGATATGGGATAAATTTTATTGTTCTTAGCAGTATATTTTATCAAAAACCTTCAACGGACCTTTTTATAAGACATGCAATAGGAACATATCATCAATATTATTGAAAAAAGATACTGGTAAGAACAATATAATGTGTACGATAGTCTCCGACCTCCGTCCCCAGCAGACAATTAATTTTATGAAAATTTACTCTCACCAAAAGATAAATTTGGTATGAAACAAAAGTATACGTCCTTAAAAGAAATCTCATATTTTTGTCTCCAACAGATAAATCTAATAGACACTTTAACAAAGTGTGTTTAATGAATAATTGAATGAAATTTGCAAAAATTGCCCTTTATATGTTGAAGATTCGATAAATAGATAAATAGATATTCGATAAATAGATGTTGTAGATCATGTTTTACTTATCTCAGATGAGAATTGCACCAGCAGTTGCAAATATTGATGACGACCAATTCATTAAATTAAAGATTTTCTAGATAAAATTATTTTGTACTTTTCAGTGTTTTTTTTTTTTAATTTTAGAAGTATAAACTTCCATTTATTGGTAAATCAAGCCCTCTGAAAACATATTTGTAACTTTTACGCTTTCCAATATAACTGGTATTTAACTCCTTAACGCTCGAATTAAATTACGGTTAAAAAATTCAAATTGCTTATTGGCCCCACTTTTATGAAAAAGAAATATTCACCTTATTTAATGACAGGTAAAACGCCAACAACTAAAATATAGCCAATTTCGCTATTTTATAAAACTGGTGAGAATTAAACAATCTGAGTAAAAGACTCAGCCCGTAAATATGACGGGAGCGAGAATTAAGGTGTTAATAGAATACATAGTCTTATTTAATCTGTGATTTCGGTGTTTAAATAAGTCGAAAGTTACTATTAATTTTTTGTTGTAAGAAAAAAAAGAGTTAGAGTTGGCAGTTAAGCTCGTGCTAGGTAATCACAAAACCAATTTTTATAAATAATTAACACAAATTAACGAAAGCTTCTAAAGTGGGACTTTCTTTGAAATGAGCATCATGTGATGCACGGTCCTAAATATGTAAAGTATAATGGTCTTAATATGAAGCATATGTGTGTTATAGTAATTAGAACTTTAAATTAGAACTTTTTTAGGATTTTGAAAATACATCATATGAAACAAACTTAAAAAAAAAAAAAAAAAAAAAAAAAAAAAAAAAAAAAGTTTGGAAATTCAAGTAACACCGCAAAAAATAAATGTCTCAATTAAAGTAATTTTTTAAGAAATGTTATAGACTGTCCTGTACAAGCTTCTATGTTAAAAGTTTAAGAAATGCAGTCGTTAAAGATGACTGTAGCTTATAGTACGCAGTGTCTGCGGTACTGAACTGCTGATCCCAATACTTTCACGTTATAGGTCGATCTCTCGACGATGCTTTGATGCTACTCAAGTTATTAACTGAAATTCTTTTAACTGCTTCTCAATAAGGCACTCGATAAGGAGCACATTAAAAGGAAAACCACTACTATACAGAAATCTATAATGGAAAGAATAGCGTTGCCAGTTTAGCCCCGAGTTTTATTTCGAAATTTTAAATTTATACCGCAAATTTTGAAAGAATAATCTTTACTTTATGTAACGACAAAGCTTCTGTCATTAATTAAAGCAAAAAATACTATTTATAATTTCTTTCACGAATTGGGATTTTCTAAATAAAAATGGAAGCAAAGCTGTCATCCCTGGAAAGGAATGGTCTAATATCTGCAAACCATTTTTTTTTTCATTAATACTTTTTTCGAACAGAAAAATTTAACTTTACTTTTTAAATCTAGATATTTCGTGATCACATAAGATAAAATTTTCTGTTAAAAAATAATGGAATATAAAAAAGAGTAAAAGTTAGTAGCTGTGCATTTTACAATACCTACATATCTAAAAAGTTTTGTAAATGGGAACAGCGGCTAATGTCTGGTATTGCTAGGTGCCCCGTGTAAATTGGAGTTCCAAATGCTCTGGACATCAATGCTTGAACCCCTTGAGGGGCAAGCAATTACGTTTGTGAAATGCTGAATTCCCACCGGAATCCTTGAAAAATTCTACTTCAAAATAAGTAAAAGCAATTTTACGGGTTTTTTTTCCACCAAAGTTAGAAAAGTAAAATTTAATAAAATTTTTCTGGTGTAAAACTTCATTAATCGTAGGTGGTATATAATATATACCGGTGCCCCTCAAGGAGTTAAATTATCTTTTTTGGCCTTCTCTAATGGCAGAATAGTCTGCGATTAAAGATGGTGAAATAAACTGTAAGTAATTAGTGGTGTCCGTGTCCGGAGCATTTGGAGCACCAATTTACGCGGGTCACCTGCGACATTACAAATGTTCTGTAAATGCCGCGTACACTTATTTGAACTGCCAAACACTGACTCTGACACCACTGTCTTAAATTAGGAAAATTTTATTTGATATTAATATAGCAGAATTCGTAACCACCGCATATAATTTTAGAAATTGTAACTTTTTCCTGAGATAAAATAGGGGGAAACTTTTTTCAAAAAATTGCGGTACAAATTTATTCAACTTTCATGTAACAAAATTTTACTACTTAATATAACTTTCTATATTATAGGTGTTACAATTTGTTACTATAGAAATATCGACAACTGAAAAATATCGTATAAAGCAACAGGACCTGTCTAAGCATTTTAAAGATCATAATTAAGATTACTATTCGATCATAATGTATGACAGGGACTGTGCCTCGTATGCCACTGCCTTTGTAAAATCCTATAACTAAAGAGTATATTCGAAATAACGTAGCTAAAAATCACTGTAACATGCAACGCGTGATTCTTTTAAAAAGTGGCAAACGAGATATGTGATTTCAATATAACAATTTAATTTTAAGGGGCCTCGGTAATTTGTATTTTTCAAAAAATGTTGAAAATATCAATATTACAAATTTTTGCTTCAAATAAGTTTAGCCTTCCGACATATTCTCTCACTAATATCCGATATGCGATAAAAGCTTTTTTATCGCATTTATCTTTGCACATCTATTTTCCTTTAAAGTTTTAGAAGTTCACTCTTTAAATTCTTTTTTTCACAGTTTGCGTTTCGTCAATAAGTCAGTGTTTTCTAATTGACAAAACTTCAAAAAATGTTATTCATTCAAATGCATAGTTTAAGTGTAACTTCGGAACGTCACGTTCACCTTTAAGTTATATAAAATCTTTTAATCGAACAAAATATAAATTACGATTTTGTCTATTCAGATGGTGCTAAAAATATATAAATAAAGATTTTAAAATATAAAAACCATCATAGATATTAAAACGTTGTTACAAAATGTACACCCGAGTGCTTTTGACTGATACACACAGTCATCATCAGTGGAGACATCTCTAAGGACGCCTTACAGATTTTTCTCCTGATGATGACAATGTATATCAGTCGAAAAAGCGCGGGTGGCGACATTGTAATATCATTTTTCTCACATGCATTCGACTGCCGTCTATTTGTCTGCGTGTCACACAAATGTTGTGGCTGTTCAATCTCAACAACTGTTATAAGGAATTTAATTAAACTCCAGACTCAGTTAGACCTTGACATACATTGGGGCGGATTACATTTAAAAGAATAGCACCCAAAACGTGGCAATGCTATGGTGCATTTTTCGCGATTTCCGTTACAGCTATATCTCAAGAACTAATGCAGTGAATGTCATCGATTATTTTTTTCTATTATGCCATAATGCGCATTAGAATTTGATACGCATTGTCTAACAGGCGGCACTGCTGTACAGTTTTTTCTGCGATTTCCACGATAAAATTATTACGCAAAATGTAGAAAATTTCCAGTTGGACTGCTAAAGTGCTGTTCGAGCAAATGATACCCGATATAGTAAATATCATCGGTAACATGTCAAACTATCCAATATGAAAACAGTCTTGCCAGTGGACTTCTTTTCTAACACTAGAACGTCCGAAAATTTTGCCTAATCTTAATAAAAACATTTTCACATCACAATTTTTATCTAAATCTATTTTACTTATTTATTCGACCGCGTTTTCGGCCAGTTACAAATTAATTTTGCGAAAAAAGTTCTTGTTCGATTCGACATTTTGTCATTTGATCGGTGTTGAATTGACACTCGCTGAACGTTCTAGTGTTAAAATTCAGACTTTATGATTGGCACCACTTTTCTGAAATTGTAAAATTCCCTTTGTCTTCTCCTTAATATGTCCTTAAATAATACGAAATTTACTGTTTCAATAAAGGGAATCAAGAAATCTGAATTTAAAAACATATCCCACTATTTTCATATTGGATAGTTTGACATGGTACCGAAGGTATATCAAGGACAGTGTTGCCAGAGGGCTCCTTTTTTTAAATTCTAATTTCTTGATTGTCACCACTTTTATGAAGTGGTAAAGTTCGTCTTATTTAACACCATATTAAATAAGGCGAAAGAAAGGGGAATTTCATCTTTTCAAAAAAGTGGTGTCAATCAACAAATGTGATTTAGAAAAAAAAAGTAGCCCAATGGCACACTGATCGAGAAAGGCACGCTCACTTTTCTTCAAGTTTATATGCCCCTTCGAATATATTCCTTAGAATCTTTCTTTAGCTATGAAAATTAATAAATACATATAAACTTAACCAGTGCATTATCTATTATATTTCATATCGATGTTATTACGTAAACATCTTGTTTTATTATTCAAATCACCATTGAATATTTAAAAATTATTAGTTGTATCTCAACCATAACGATACATATATAGAATAGAAATTTTATAACCCAGCAAAAATGTATCGCCATTGTTGTCCAAGATAAAACCAGGAGGCATAAATTACTTTAAAATGAATAAAACTCAGATTTAGACATTTATTACACAGGGTATCCGAAAAGCCCCTTACAAATTTTAAAATTCAGTATCAAATCAAATATCTGTCGTACAGGAGTGCGGTTTGGATTAAAATGCTTCTCACGATGAAAAGTTTTTATTTCTAGTGAAAAAAAAAAAAAAAAAAAAAAAAAAAAAAAAAAAAATCCAATCTACGATCATAGGTGGCTTCACTTGTCCGTATGTTTGGTTTATAACATTCATTTTTTTCTAACTTTCAGATTAGTTTCGTTTGGATTTCGAAATACCGGAATTTTTTGGATACTCTGTAAAAAACGTCTAAATCTGAGTTTTATTCATTTTAAAGTAATTTATGCATCTATACGAAAGCTAAATGACGGAGTTAATTTTTCTTTCCATAATATTTAGAATATCATTAACACTAGAACGTCCAGTGGATGGAGTCAATTCGACACAGATCAAATGACAAAATGTCGCTTCGAACTAGAATATTTTTCGTAAAATTAATTAAATTGTAACTGGAGAAAACTCGGTCGAATAAATAAAACAAAAAGTTTTCGGTAAAAAAAAAAGAAAAAAGCGCCAAGTTCAACTTAATGTTTCGGCCAGAAAAAGTAGTGATATCTGAAGTTCGCACAAGTTAAATGCCAAACATCCCAAATCTTTCATTGAAAATGGCTTCCTGCGACTTGGCCGTTAATGCCTTCCACAGCATTTCAAAATTAATGATTGGAAATTTCGCATTTATGAATTATTTAAATTTTAAAAGTAATATTAGAATGCAAAGAGGCAAATTCACATAAAGACATTATAAGTAAATGATTTCTGATAACTACCATCCAGTTTCAACAAACATTAGTTTTGATTACAGATCATTTAGTCCACTGGTGGTTTAATTGCCATTTTGTACGGTCTAAAGCTAAAGTCATTAACGTAAAACCAAAGAAATAAAACAAAATTTACTTACTTCAAATCTCTCTATATGTTACATAATATTTTATTGTATAATATTGAAATCTTGTGCATTGACGAAAGAGATTTTTTTTGTTTGAACATTTATTATAGTTTGTTTGCATACATTAAGAGGTATTCGATTTATAAACTGTTAAAAGCTGATACTAATTATGTTTTAGCAATTAGAGATATTATCTTCCGAAACAAGTATTTTGTTATTTTTAACTTCTAAGTATTTAAACAGACTGAAGTGGTTTAAATGCTTTTTTTAAATGTGTAATTTATTTCTGTACTTTGTGCAACAGAATGCCTAAAATAATGCAAAAATGTAGTTGGCATGTAGCTCATTTGTACATACTTAAAAATTTGACAAACCCTCTCGAAGGCATTAACGGCCAAGTCGCAGGAAGCCATTTTCAATGAAAGATTTGGGATGTTTGGCTTTTAACTTGTGCGAACTTCAGTTATCACTACTTTTTCTGGCCGAAACATTAATGAGGACTTGGCGCTTTTTTCTTTTTTTTACCGAAAACTTTTTGTTGGGATATCACTACTTTTTGTATGTTTTTTCAATTTTTTTTCTAAACTATAGTAATAAAAATAAACTTAAATTTTGGTACTTTTATGTTAGCCGGGAGCGAATCTCCTCATTAGCATTTTGTTTTTCGTCAATAGCAGTTTTCATTTTTCACATGTGTAAATTAGTAACAATGGTTTGATTTTTCAAATAAAATATTTTGGTTTACGTTATTATTTCTTATTTATTTATTTATTTATTTCTATGTTACATATTCTATAAAATAGAATGAGGGAAATGCATTTATTTTAAATGAGATGACTGAAAAGTTTATATTTTTAAATGAAGTGAATGCAATATGAACAATGGAGTTAAGAACAGTATTTGGCGATTTGCCGGCTAACATAAAAATACCTAGATTTATTTTATTGAGCTTTACAAATTTATACTTTATTTCTTTTGGTATTAAAGTACTAGCCGCCTCTAGCAATCAGTATTTGCTCTATTAATTGCATGTTAAACGTTGCATCATATTACTGTTATTCATAATTTAATTGTCCATTATTTCGCGAAGTCGGAAGTTTTGATAGAGAAATCAAGAACTCTTAACGATCATGGAAGCACATCATATATTTTGTGTTATGTATTTCATCTTTCATGACAAATATATCTTAACTCACTTATGCATGTTTCCTTATCAGTTACGATTCGTTCTCTAATGCGGAAATTTTTAATCCTATTAAGTGACCGTTTCTAATTGGGCTCACTGCCAGTTGTTGTATTTTAACTGTTACGATTGGGTACAAGTGAAATGGTTCTTATGAAATCCTTTGACAATATCTGCATTTACATTAAACCATATTGATGCTAATATCTTTTTGTTTCACGTTAACCTTTTCAATAGACTCGATTACGGAAGAATAGAAGGTCTACGGGCTCACTGCCAATGATCCATTTGAAAATCTATCTTTCTTTTAATCTAATCTTGTTGAGGAATTAGCCAATGTGCCATGGTTTTAAGATTTTAGCTAATTTTATTCGAAACCTGAAAACTAAAATGCGAAGAACCGGATTATAGAAGATTCATTCTATTGGCACTTTGGAAATATTCGTACGTTATACCATTTAACTATTCAGTTGATATGCAGGAAAATGTAAATAGATGGCTCACATTAATAATTAACTCATTGAAAAATAGCCACTAGCGTCAAATACTCGCCAAGCTTGTCAACATTTCGCGAAGTGTCGCCAAATTTGGTAATATATCCTGTCAAATCTCAAATTTGGCGACAAAAAATGTTTTGTTTATTCTGACGTCATAATGATACATATGTATTATGTATTATACACATACCTATAATATGTATGATGCAAATGTATTACGTATTGTATGCATATGTATTATATGTATGATGCATATGCATAAAGTTCATTAACATCACTAAAACGCACTTAAAGGTATAGTATTCCATAAATAGTAGGGATAATTGCCAGATTGACCAGCGTGCTATTAAGATTAGAATTCCGACATTTATAATAGACCGGGAGGCGTCTGCACACACCATCACCTCATCGAGATTACAGCTGAAATTTTAGGATTAGTCAAAACTAGATTAGCATATTAAAATCCAACTGGTCTGTTAATTCATGTCTTGGTAGAAACCACCTGAAGGCATAATTTTAGTGGTTGACTGATAGGTTTACTATTGTATTTTCCTGCATACAAAAATATGGAAACATGGAGGAATGGGTGCAGGAAAACACAATGGAAAATCCACCAATCAACCGGTAAAATCGGGTCTGTAGGTGCTTTCCACAAAGATATGACTTGGCAGACCATTTACATTTTAATACGCTAATCGATTTTTAAGTAATCCTAAAATTTTAGACGTCAACTCGATGAGGTGATGATATGTGCAGACGCCTCCCGGTCTTTAATAAAATTTGTTTTAAGGAAGTAAAAGATAGAAAGATGTACAGATAAACTGAAAGATTTGCCTTATTAAGATTTTTGTAAAAGCATATAAAAATTCATTCAGCTTGAAATCATGTAACACCTTTATAACTCAGGCTAATTTTCTGTAATCGGGTTTTGGCGACCAACATATCTTATCTATAACTATAATCTTTCTTTTACATATTTAAAATTAACAATAAATTAACAGTAAGTAGTCTAATAATACAATATAATAACATTAACAGCGGTCTTCGGACGCCGTATCTGTCACACATCGTTAAAGACATCTTTATTAGTTACACATTTCATTTGATTAAAAGGAGATTTTTAAATTTTCATATGAGAATTAGGATATTTTTCAACTATAGGGACCTTGGCATTTTTAAAAAATCTTGGCGCAATTCGTACTTCAGAAACTGAGATATGTTGCCAAATGATATAAACAACTATGAAAACAAATCTGATGAACTTTTATATTATTTATATATATATTTATATACGGTACTTGTTAGTTATCCCGTCGACCAAATTACTGTCGCCAAAGTTTAAGATTAAATGCCAATAATGGTTGATCGTAAATGTCGCATTCACTTGACAAAACGTGTTTACGTCATCAAATGATTTTTATTTTGACGTTTTATTTGTATTTTTATTAATGTTATAATAACTAATTTGTTTTTTCGCTATTTTAAATAAAAATTATGCCAATTTGTATAATTAGGCGAGTGGTTTGGCGATTTATATAATTTGGCGAAATTGGTCGACGGGATAACTAACAAGTACCTTATATACATATAAACATTTTATTTATACATGTATAAAATTTTGTTTTTTATATACAAATTATTTATGTTGGTACATAAAAATAAATAAATGGGTTCCTTAAATTAAATAAATTGTATACAAATGGAAAAAATTGCTTGTGTATATGACACAGTAAATAAGTTGCCAGAAAATACGTTATTATCACATTTCTTTTCTTGTCAAGGCTATTTTCTCTATTTCGCCAAGGCTACTATATCAGAAACGTACCGAATTGTGGTTATATTTTGGTATATGCTTTATTGTTTTAATATCGTAAATATATCACAACCTATACTGATTAAAATTTTTAGGTATATTCATTTTTTCTATTTAATCAGCATTTTCGGGAAAGCATATACAATTTTATTCAGCTTGAAATTGTGTGACACCTTCAAAACTCTGTAATCGAGTTTTGGCGACCAACATTGGCCCAATTGAATGTATACGGCCAAATCAACACCCCCTGTTTGGAGGGTTTAGAAGCGGAAATTCTGTGTTTTCAGATTTTTCTGGTTAATTGTGCTACAAACCCAACTTACTTGTGAAATTTCATGATTCTACGACTTTTAGAAGTACCTTAGTTATTTGATGATGCGAAGTGAGTCAGTGACAAAAAAGCGCTTTTTCGGAATTTAATATTTCGAAAACTACTAAATACAGAAACATGAAATTGTGGAACCTTAGTTCAGTTTGACCATATGAACATGTGTATAAAAGTAAAAAAAAAATCTATATCTCTCCCTAAAACGACGTTATGAGGGGTTGGAAAGTATGCCGAAATGGTTCAGGAAAAGGTAGCTCACGGCTTGTGCGAACTTGGCGGACGCACTGCCGTGCTCCCAGATAAGTGAAATAGATTTAGATAAAAAATTGTGGTGTGAAACTGTTTTTATTAAGATTAGGTAGTTAAGATTTTTTAATGTGACACTGCAACAACAAGTCTGGGCCGATCTGAAAATATCAGAGCAATAAGTCCCAAATGCATCAAGAAAAGAATTCTACGGTTAAATGCAACCAAGGTACTACAAAAACCTTAGATCCAGAAATAGTTTCACAGAATTAACAAAGAATCGGATGATAGATCCGGGTGAGCCTATTCGTATTTATCTACCTAACACCAACGATGGATGGCGTCCAATATATTATTTTATTTGGAATGTAATTTTTATTCCAATAAAATGTTGAATTTCTTCGAACCATTATTCAGTTCTTGTAAATAATTTGTGTGTCTATCACTCTTTTGACCATCTATTAAAATCAGAAACAATTCTTTCTTTATTCGGCTCTGATCTCTAAATTCAATTATTTGACAATATATCTAATTATTATGTACATACAGGAGTCGCATTATAGAGAGAAAATTTTATTGTTCCTACTGCTATTTTGGAAATAATATCTTCCTCGTACCTTACTAAAATTATGGTAAAGAAAATTACCACGAAGATTACTGGTTAAAGGTTCTGGTAGGAATAATAATATATCCGATAAATTATGCGGCCCCTGCATAAAGAAATAATCCAGAATGGTTACTGTAAAGTATACCAGTCGGAAAAGGTAAAATAAAAATTGTAAAATGACATTTATATCGACAATTTTTAATATGTTAATTATACAATTGCTCAGAAGATCTTACTTGGAAATAAATGATTTAATTAAAATTATATTTTGGGTATTATTTTTGTTACGGTATGATGTTTATTTTGAATTTTTAGTATATAGTTTTATTTGATGATTTTAGCTTTTTACTATGCCATTTTTCAGTTTCAATTACAGCATTCAATTAGGGATATGCAGTGGGTAACTTTAAAGGTGTATTTGATTTAGTTCTGTCTATTGTGCCTATGGAGATAGTCACTTTATACTGGTACACAGCGCCGAGTTTGACTATCTTTGTTAACTGTACTGCCACTAAGAACACCTTGTTGTTATTTATTTATATCACGCGTTAAGGCTTGGGGGTTCGTAATGTTTGGGAAGAGAGTAATTTTGGTTTTCTTCCCATCGCGCACCAGGCCTTTTTTTCTATAAACAAATAAAATGCTAAACCACTTGGCCACATTTTTTTTTCTTATTAAAGTATTTAAATCTATATAAACTGTACAGATATAATCGTATCCTGCTACTGATGAGAGACATAACTTACCACAAATTTAAAATTTCATTGAAAATTCGACGTTTATGAAACTTTATATTTTTTACTTAAAGCAGAATATTAACCCCTTGACGGGCACCGGTATATATTATATACCACCTACGATTAATGAAGTTTTAAACCAGAAAAATTTTATTAAATTTTACTTTTCTAACTTTGGTGAAAAAAAGCCGTAAAATTGCTTTTACTTATTTTGAAATAGAATTTTTCAAAGGTTCCGGTGACAATTCAGCATTTCACAAACGTAATTGCTTGCCCCTCAAGGGGTTAATACCATCAGTAAAAATATTTTCCTCCGGCATAACGAAATGGAAACAAAGTTCCTCTGGTGATGCTTCTTTTTTATTATACATTTTAATGTGAAGAATAGCGAGACTGCAATCATCTGGCTAATGTGTGCTACACACCTTCCGATAGATATGATTATAATTATAAATGATTATGTTTTGAAATGGGCATTTCCTAATTAATTTTTCATTTAATAAAAACGTAGGCCTAGTGACTATAGTAATACCACTGTTAATATAAACAATACAAAAGATAGTACTTGCCATAATTTAGAAGTATTATTTCGTACAAAATAGTCTCACATATATTAACGAAAAGTAATTTTAATCTTATCCAAAGAAAAATGTACCCATAATTAAATAATTTGATCATTTCTGTCAAAAAGGTGTTTGCAGCATATCGAGTATCACTGATGTAGGCAAACATTATGATGTAAAAATGCATTTAAATCCTGTAATCACTTGACGCAAGGAAGATTTACATCCAGCTTTAAATATACTTATTCCATCTGTTTCAAGAAGTTTCGTCAGGTGTCTCGCGTAAATAAGGGCTACAAATTCTCTGTACTCCGCTACTTCCTTAGAGTTTATTCCGTCAAGTTTAATCACAGATAATTCTGCCATCAGAGAAATCGAAAAAAAAAAAGTGTTTAAAATGCTGGTGTCCACACTGTTTGGAGCCCCGATTTACATGGGACACCTGGCAAAACTAGCTTCAAGCCACTATGAAAACAAATGAAAGATTCACTTGCAGTAAGCAGTTCTAGCAAAGGAAATACGCAAGCATAAAGACGAGATGGGGTGCAATGCCAATTTTGTTTTTCCAGTCCCCCTTCCCTTAAAAAGTTGACTCAGCATGACCGGTCTTACTCATGCAGCGGTTTCCAAATTTTGCGTGTTATCATTGCTTGACAATTTCAAAATTGTTGCCAATCGTGAAAAAAAATAAAAATACTCAATGTCCAGATTACGCATGCGAAATGGAATAAAAAAAGTAATAGTGATGTTAAAATTTGTTCAAAACAAATTTTCGTTATTTACTAATACATATACTCCGGTTAATATAAGCCTCATTTAAATCGCGAAATATATAAATATAATTAAGTTTTTTAGCATTACTCAAATTTTTAACCAATTAAACAAGTTATATTTTGGATTATTGAATTACTTTCACAATATTAATTAGCCAATTACATTCGCAAATATATACACTGATGACTGCACTAGTTGCAATATATGGCATGTTTAACATATAAAAGTGAAAAGTCCCTTTTTGTAAAATTCAGGGGAAAAAAGGAAACTACACCATGTTAAAAATTTCTTTATCATTTACATTTCACAGTTTATAAAATGTATGGTCAGGGGGAAAAGATTTCACAGCACCTTTTATTAACAATGCAAATTAAAATTTACCAAATAAAACTGTGGAGTAAAGTAGAGTAAAATTATAAACAAAGTAAAACAAATCAATTTAAAATCTGTTTTAAAATAGTAATTAGTAAAAAAGCTTCTCACTTTAATTTACGATACTGTAATTTGTATATTTCCCTTTGCCAAACATATGCTAGCCCTTGGCGATAAAAAATCACTTTACTATTGGAGTCACATGAGTATTAGGTTGGTCCCCCTTCAGAGCTACGGAAAATCGGACCATCTCTTCTCTATGAATCTCTTAACCCTTTCGCGGGCGGTGTCCTTAAAAAAGAACACACAATTTTTATTTTATTGAGGAAATGCTGTTTTATGACAGATTATCTCTAAATTTCGACTTTGTTCAATGAACGACCCTGTCCTCTGTTATTCTTCCATCATTTTTTAAGACCAAAGAGTTGCCTTGCTAAGCGGCCTGTAAACTAAAACCCGTTTTCTTCTGATACTCCTTAATTAAATTCTATAAGTTCCATAATTCAGCATACGAGTGTAATTGTTTTTAACCCTTAAATGCATAGTGATGCATTGCATAAATTTTTATTTAACTATTTACAACCAATATATTTATATAGAAATATTAATTGCGTAAAAAAAAAAAATAAATAAATAAATAAATAAATCAGTTTATGCTACTAAATAAAGTTAAACACCTAACTTAAAATTTCTGGTGTCTATTTTTTAATATAAGAATAAAAAATAAAATTCTAAATTAATAAATCATGCATTTAACCCTCTCGTTGTGTAAGTAATTCTTTGCGATGAGCGGCTTTTACAGAATTTTTAATCTTTATCACCGGTTCTTTAAAGGAGTAACTTTTGACTATCGTAATTGGGTAACATGTCCCGATTAAATCAGACAAAGTTTTCGCTAAAAAATAACTGGTGGAAACAAAAAATAGCATTAAATTCATGGGAAAATGCATGCCCGAGCATATCTCGGGCTGCGCAGCGACAGGGTTAAAGGTTAAGTTTTACAAAATAAAAAAAGTATACAAAATAAGATATTTAGATTCATACTTATTAAAATATTTACTAATTTGCAATATTTTAGTTATGACAGTAGTTTTTACTTGTATTGCAGATGTGCAACATAAGCAAAGGTTGACGTATTATACAAAAAATGTATCTCTGATTTTTTTCATTATTTTTCCTGTGTAATAAAACTTTCTGAGAATCATATATAACGTTTTTGAAATAAATTAAAAAATCATTTAAGGGTTCATATTTTTCCAAGGAATGGTGTTCCAGCGAAATCAAGATATCATCAATAGCGAAATTTCCTTCAAAGCCACGTTCACCAAGGGCTCACAGAATGGAAAGACTCAGTTGAGTTTTTTCCGTGGCCTCATTCTGAACACAGTTGTTACATTTCAATTTCGAAGAGACGTTCCTTTCTAATATAATGTTTTTTCACTATTTTATGTACAATCACCAACCTCAAACGTGTATCTGAATTAATAGCTTTAAATATCCAATTTTCCTCTAAAGCCTTTGTAAGCTTTTGACAAAAAATATATAATTATATATACATCATATTATATGTTTGAAAACATTTTATTAAGACTTGCAGCAATTATTTTTATTTAATCCATATATTGTGATACTATACATTTTTACTTTCTTCTATCTTTACAAGAAAATACTGTTGCATTCGTAAAAAAATTTCGACTTCCGGTTTTTGATGGATTTATACGTTTTATGACAGGTTTTAGAAAATGCCTGTCTGTCAGTCTGCCTGGCTGTTTGTGACAAAATTTTGTGGGCGCTCTGTCTCAGGAACTAATGTACTTAATTTAATAAAACCTTAATAACAGACCTTGATATAAATTCGTGCTCATTAGTTTTTGGTGTTAATCAGGTATTTGGAATAAAACAAGTGGCAATGTCATGCTGCATTTTTCTGCAATTGCTCTATCTCAAGACCTAATGCATGGATTTTCATAAAACATGAGATTCAGACAGAAGTTGGCATAAGTTCTTCCTGATTATATTTTGGTGGAAATCGCTAACAGCTAACGCTGCGATGCTGCAGTTTTCAAGATTTACGCGAGTTTATTGATAGTCATATTCCAAGATCTAATGCACAAAATTTCATCATACTTCATATTCTGTTAGACTTAATTTGTTTTCATATACTAAATCATATAACCATTGGTGCTGTTATGCTGTATTTTTTACGATTTTTGCGATAGCTATATCTTAAAAAACTAATGCACTGAATTTAATCAAACTTTTGTTACAATTTCCTATAAATATTTCCTTATGATGTGTATACTGCACAACAGGTGTCGCTGTTATGCTCTATGGATTTGGAGGTTACTTTGCAGTCATCTTAAAAGGTTATATCTCCTTTATAAATGCACACAACTCAACGAAACTCTTCACTTAGAATCCTCATGATGCGCATAGATTGTCATTTAATTTTGACCTTATGACAGCAAATATTGAAGAATTAACATGTGTGAGATTGAAAAGGGTTTTGGGATTGGTACATTCAACTAGATTATTGATGCCTCAACCTGTGGAATATATCTATATTCATAATGTTCGAGAAAGAGGGCTGTGATTTCACAGAAAATTGCCTGTCAAAAATATTTAAGTTGACATATCTGTAGATTTTCTTTGCATTTAAAAAATAAATCGTTTATAAATTATATATATATATATTTTATGAAATCAAAAATAATTCAATGCAGGTATAGTAGGGCATTATAATATTTCAAGTTTTATTAAAATATACAATAACACTTTGACTACACCCTAGTGGAATATTTATTATTCTATTCTTACATTTTTTTTAAAATAATTAATACTACACACTTATACAAGAATATATTCAAGGGTAATTTGCCACAAAGAAATTTGTTTGTAAATTGTGTTATCATTGAATATAAGAATAGTCGCAGTGACGACCTGCAAATAATGATGATTTGTCCACCGCCCTCTGAACACTAGGCCTAATCGCTGACAAAAAAATGGTTGTTGTCATAGGTGAGGTGTTTATGACGTTTGTACGGACCCCTGAAATTAAACACTAGCATGCTCTAAGTATTTCTTGAACTTTTTATTCTCTGATGAGTAAGACTGAAAAGCTTTTAGAAATCATTGGTATTAAAATAAAAGGTACTGTAGAAACCTCAAATAAATCTGCCTCCGACAGTCCACCATTTGTTACAAAATGACGTTTTTCTGCACTATGCGAAAGATATCTCTACAAATAGTTGCTTTTTATAAAGACTTCATTAAGTGCAGGGCTTAATTTCTAATAAAAAAAGTACCGGAGCCCTAATATTCTGCGGCACCGGTATAAAAACCGTAGCCCCCCCCCCCCCCCGTCACCCCAATCTGAATATTTATGTTTCGTGCATTATTTTCCAAACTTAAATCATTTTGTTCTTTAGCAAAATAAACATTTTAATTATATCTATAAGCATATACTTAGCTGTCAACTATTCCACTTTTTAGTTATCACTCCTTGTGAATAGTAATATTTGCCTAATTTTAAAGTTAATTAATTGCAGAATTCCGCTATTAAATATGGTAAGGATTATGATTAGGAAATAGAGTTCATACAAAAAAGGTATAGTTAGCAGATATGCATTTTTATGAAAAAATGAATGAAATTTACAGAAATTAATATTTATATGCTGAAGAATGGAACAGTGATTACAATTTCCTATAAAAGGTGCATATCTTAAACTACAATCGATTCCTTCCGCATAACAATCTTCTGTGGTGAGTACGGATTAAATTAAAAATTTGACACCGTTGTCGGAAAGAATTGATGCGTTTATAGAGAAAAGGGAAACAGTGCTCGATTGCTTTCCATCAGAATAGCAATACATGGCAATTATATCAGCCAAAAAAATCAGCCAATAAAAAATTATTCTACTTGTCACAAAAGAAAATCGAACTGAAAGGAAATTTATTGTTCAATCTCTTGAGTGGCGCCGTATCAACACGTTGTCGCCGACATAAATTTGAAATAGAACAACAATATTTCACTTTCCCCTCCATTTTCATCAAAGTACTATCATTAAAATGATTTGAAATAGAATATAATACGTAATTTTAAAGGAGGAAAAGTTTTTTTTTTATATGCATGAATAAATTTAATTTTAATTGTAATACAGATTGAGCTCGTGTCTTTCCAAACTCAAACTGATATAAAAATTGGGTCCGTTTTATCTCCCTCTCCTACGTATAGGACACGTTACGTCACATATAAGTAAATATTTTGGTAAAAAAGAATGCAAAAGCTTGGGGATGGAAAGAGAAGGAAAAAGTAGTTTAGGCTTCGGTTTTTAGGAAACGTTATTGCACTGGGCTCCGGAGCCCTGTATTTGTGAGCTCCGGTGAATTTCGATCAATATTGAAATATTTACTAAAAACAGAGAAGTACCGGAGCCGAGCTCCGGTGGGCTCCGGCGCAAATTAAGCCCAGATTAAGTGTATTACATTATACCCCTGCATTAAGGCGAAATCTGAACGAATCACCTAACTCAGCTACAAAAGAAGAAAAATCCACAAAAAATTCCTCGACCACAGTATACAATACTTTCAACACTAATTTAAATACATAAATTTTGCAAGAATATACTCATGTTTCAGTTCTGCCTTTAGGTAGAGACACGATCTATAAATCCGTGATTGCATGTAAAACATATAAAATTGTTCAAGATAAATCTTGCATGCAATTTATTATTAGGTTGAGCAAAAATTTCTGGGAAAATTTTAATCTAATAGTTGCCAGAATTTATATCGTATGTAGGAGCACTAGTGGTATATTTATAGAAGTGCAGGAACTTTGGCTCCAAAATGGCTATTGAACGGTATGATTTGCGTGTGTTGACCCAGCATTATTACAGAAAAGGCCTAACGGTACTGAAAGCCGTCGATGAGATTAACCTCTTAATTCTCTCTCCCGTCAATATCACGGGCTGGGGTGCCGTTCGTTATTTCTCGCTCCCGTCATATTTCCGGGCTGGAGATTTATTGCTGGAAAAAACTTCTGAAACCAGCAAAAATTTAACTGGCATTTCGGTTTGAAATCTTTGAATATTCGCGCAGAGATTTGGCTTTTGCGCTGACTCTAATGCTGGGCTTTGTATTGCATGTTTCGAAATATGTAACACTCAAAAAATTATTAATAATCAAAATTTAATGTATTTATATTATTTTAAATATTATTTATAAAAATGTGTGTGATGATGATAAATAAATATCTAAGATGTGAAAAATAAAGGTTTTATTCGCATTAATTTGTGCGGGGTAAAACAAACATTAAGACACAGAATTCTCGCATGATGACTTTTCTACAACTATGAATTTGTTCTATAGCATCTTTTTTTTTTCGTTAAAAAAAAAAAAAAAAAAAAAAAAAAAAAAAAAGCTAATTGCATATTTTAATTAGAAAACTTATAATTATTCAATTTCTGTAATAAAATAAATAGGTACTTTTTTGATGGTTTTTCCAAATATTAAGCGACCGTGAAGGGGTTAATGGGGATGAAGGTACTGGTAACGGCGGCAAACTTAGCCAGCAAATCCGGAATCCGGCAGAACGGTGACAGAAAGCCGTGGACTATGATGGTCTCTACTTTAAAGAATAGACCTTGTTGCTTTTGTTGTTAATTTGCGCATAACAACGAAACTTTCACAAATTTCCCAGAACTTTTTGCTCAACCTAGTAAAAGCACATTTTCAACATTTTGAAATAGACGGCTTTGTATTGTGATTTTAATCCTTTAAGAACCCACTTCAGTCACAGGAAGAAAGAAAAACACTATTGTTAAGACTGTCGGCGCGTTATTTTGAAATTTCTGATTATGATTTTAAAAAAAATTTAATGATTTTTATTTGTATAGGATAGTTGAGAATAATCTACAACCGGGTTAGTTTTTACTTTTTTGATTTTGGTTTCGAAACCGGTTGGAATCGGTCCTGAAATTGATAGTATCCGAATTAAAAAAAAAAAAAAAAAAAACTATAACCAAAATTGAAAAAACAAAAGCTAGCCCGGTTGTAGATAGTCCTCAACTGTCGTATGCAAAAAAATGATTAAAAAAGCTATCAGCTATAAATTTTAACGATGATGTTCCGTATGTTTCAATTCAAAATATGTGGTAGAAGAAGGTAATAAGTGACAAAAATTAAAATACACTAAAGCCCCGATTATCCGCGGTGAGGTTTATCCGCGAAGCATTTTTTTTTTTAAATTCAAGTCAACAGCAAGGAAAATACAATAAGCCCTACTATTAAATATAAACAGAAAAATCAATTTATTCGAAAGTCATAGAAGAATATTTCTAGATTCGGTTGCCATGTTTGAAATATCAGATATAAAGTATTGATGTCCTTTCTTGAATTTATTAACCAAACGTAAGCACATCTATTAAAATATGTAAATAACACTATTATGATAAATTCCAGGAGAGCATATCAAGAATAACTTCATTTTTGAGATAAAAATTATTTCATACTAAAAGAAAAATAATAGTTTACAATTTCGAATAAAGAAAATGTGTTTCCAAAACAAAAAGCAAAAACAAGTGACTGATTTTTTAAAAAAGATGCAACTCGGCTCTTTTTGTACAGTATGTACGGCATTGTTTCTTATTTACTGTTCTTTACTTTAGTGATTTAGACGTAAAGCAAAGGTTTCTGAAGTATTGTGCATATGTATGTATTTTAAACGTTTTATTACGTTTTTTGTACACTAAAACATAGTTTTTATGTTGAATTTTCTCTTTTTTCCGTGTTTGCACTCGATTTTCAGTCTTTTTCGGGTTATCCGCGGTGCCCTTGCCACCCAATTCCGCGGATAATCGGGGCTGTACTGTATAAATAAATTAATTTATAAGCATTTTATTGTATTTTTTTTTCTTATAGAAGCAAATGTTTAAAATTCTATCAGATGGCCAAACGCTCTCAGAAGTTAATGGCTGCTTGAGGAAGCTGTTATTTTCAACATTGCGAAATGATTTACATTTATCTCACAATGTTTAATCTAATCTGTTTTAATGTAGTATAGAGACCGGGCGAGGGTCATCGAGAAACAGTGCTGTTTATAGTAGCAGTTTTACCCATTAAAATATGATACACCTTATTTTAGCAACTATATCGCTGATAGTGATTGTGCACATATAATTATGTAGCACAGATTTCAGTAAATAGAATTTAGCAGGGAAAGTCTTTAAAAATATTCTTTTCTGCTGAAAATGAAACTGAAACATACATGTTTCAATAAAATCAAAGATAAATTAAGGTAAAATAAAATTCTCACTTACTTTAGTTTCATATAAAAAAGTTGATTTCAAGTTATTTGTATAAAATAACTGTGCAGATATATTTTTTTACATCACATCGTTATGAAATAGAGTCACTTTAAAATAACTGAAACAATAATGCATTCGTAACAAGTAAAGGTAAAAGAGTTGTTTCAGAACACACCCTAGATATAATCAATAATGAAAATTAATTTATATAATTTTTCACACCAGTATTTATTAAGGAAACGTGTATATTTAAAATTTGATTTTTCATGCTACAGCACTTGAATAGAAGAATTGGTTAATAACATATCGAGTTACCACTGCTTGGGACAGCAGTTGTGTTGGATAAATTATGAAACATAAAAACGCAATTTTACCAAAAGTGCACTATATTTAATCAGGGATTATGCGCGCAGGATATGACATATCCAGAGTGGGCAATGTTATTGCAGTTTTCTCCACTAATTTTGGATAAGCAATCTTCAAACAGTGTTGCAAGATTAGGGACTGTTTTGTCCCCAGATTGTTGATTGTCACAACTTTTTTAAATAGAAATATTAGGTCTATTTAAAATAAATTAACAATTCTGAAAAATAATGCAAACTATACAATTAAAAACTAGTATGTTGTGGCCATCACAAAACTTTCTTCTATATAAATTACGTCAATTAAATCGTTTAAATAGTACCAATTCATATCACAATATATCTGAATTTGAAGTTTGGTGAAAATTCGTGCATTAGTTCTTGTATAGAGGTATAGCGGAAATTCTGAAAAATGTAGTATAGCAGCGCCACCTGTTGAGCGATTTACACCAAAACATAAACAGCACTAATTTCTATCAAGGTATACCTGAATCTGAAGTTTGATGAAAATTCATGCATTAGTTATTGAGATACAGCTGTGGCGGAAATTCTGAAAAATGCAGCATAGCAGCGCCACCTGTTGAGCGGTTTGCACCAAAACATAAACAGCACTAATTCATATCATGGTATACCTGAATCTGAAGTTTGTTGAAAATCCAAGCATTAGTTCTTGAGATAGAGCTATTGCGGAAACTGCAAAAAATGCCCAATAGCAGCGCCACCTGTTGAGCGATTTACACCAAAATCTATAAAATGTCTATTCATGTCAAAGACTAACTGAATCTGAAGTTACATGAAAATCCGTGCATTAGTTCTTGAGATAGAGCCATTGCGGAAATCGTAAAAAATCCAGCATAGCAGCGCCACCTGTTGACGATTTACACCAACACGTAATCAGCATCAAGTCATATCAAGGACTAACTGACTCTGAAGTTTCATGAAAATCCGTGCATTAGTTCTTGAGATAGAGCCATTTTGGAAATCGTAAAAAAGGCAGCATAGCAGCGCCACCTGTTGAACGATTTGCACCAAAATCTCTAAAATGTCTATGCATGTCAAGGACTAACTGAATCTGAAGTTTCATGAAAATCCGTGCATTAGTTCTTGAGATAGAGCCATTGCAGAAATCGTAAAAAAGGCAGCATAGCAGCGCCACCTGTTGAGCGATTTACACCAACACGTAATCAGCATCAAGTCATATCAAGAACTAACTGACTCTGAAGTTTCATGAAAATCCGTGCATTAGTTCTTGAGATAGAGCCATTTTGAAAATCGTAAAAAAGGCAGCATAGCAGCGCCACCTGTTGAACGATTTGCACCAAAATCTCTAAAATGTCTATGCATGTCAAGGACTAACTGAATCTGAAGTTTCATGAAAATCCGTGCATTAGTTCTTGAGATAGAGCCATTGCGGAAATCGTAAAAAAGGCAGCATAGCAGCGCCACCTGTTGAGCGATTTGCACCAAAAACTAATCAGCATCAATTTGTATCAGGTACTAACTGAATATGAATTTTTGTTAAATTCCGTGCATTAGTTCTTGAGATAGAGCGCCCACAAAATTTGTGTCACATACACACAGACAGACAGACAGACAGACAGGCAGACTCACAGAGTCACAGACAGACATTTTGTAAAAACATGTTTTTTGGAATCTCTGACCCCTAAAACGTGTAAAACCGTCGAAAACCGGAATTCGAAAATTTTCATGAATCCAATACTTTCTTCTTGTAAAGATAGAAGAAAGTAAAAATGAACGGCGACAGTCAAATAAACTTAATTAAAAAAATCGCCAATCTGGCAACACTGTCTTCAAATTATTTTAGCTCAGAATTTATGAGGATTGTCAACGATTAAATAAACTGACGAATTTTGTTTGAATTTATCGCTGGGAAAGTATAGATCGTACATATCCTAGGTATGCGCGAGCATTTCCGGGCTAATCATTGTACTTAAAATAAAGATATACTTTTCTAGCACAGCTTTCATAAATCAGACTCAACGTATCATGAAAGGACTTTAATTTTTTTTACCTGGAAAATAAAAAAGAAACATTTGCCATAAAAAATAATAAATTAAAACATTCAGAACTTTTGCTTTCAGAAACTTCAATGGAATCGCCATTTACACGGGGAGAGTATTCTCAGAGTTATTAACACGTGTTTTTCGAGAATAGCACTTTTGCTAGAGACAGAGCGGTTATTAGAAAATTCTATATTATATTCTGGAAAACACTTATTTTTGGCAATTAAATAAAGAAAAGCACATAACCTCATTTAGTAGTGTAATTAATTCCTTTCTGTATTTATATCAATTTCGATCAAACTTTAAAAATAATATACCATTAATTAGCTTTAGTTTTTACTTTCTTCTATCTTTACAAGAAGAAAGAATTGGATTCATGAAAATTTTCGAATTCCGGTTTTCGACGGATTTACACGTTTTAGAGGTCAGAGAACCCGAAAAACATGTTTTTACAAAATGTCTGTCTGTGAGTCTGTCTGTGTGTCTGTGTGTGACACACATTTTGTGGGCGCTCTATCTCAAGAACTAATGCACGGAATTTAATAAAAATACATATTCAGTTAGTTCCTGATACAAATTGATGCTGATTCGTTTTTGGTGCAAATCGCTCAACAAGTGGCGCTGCTATACTGCATTTTTTATGATTTCCGAAATGGCTCTATCTCAAGAACTAACGCACGGATTTTCATGAAACTTCAGATTCAGTTAGTACTTGATATGACTTGAAGCTGATTAGGTGTTTGTGTAAATCGCTCAACAGGTGGCGCTGCTAAGCTGCATTTTTTATGATTTTTGCAATGGCTCTATCTCAAGAACTAATGCACGGATTTTCATGAAACTTCAGAATAAGTTAGTCCTCGATATGACTTGATGCTGGTTACGTGTTGGTGCAAATCGCTCAACGGGTGGCGCTGCTACGCTGCATTTTTTACGATTTCCGCAATGGCTCTATCTCAAGAACTAATGCACGGATTTTCATCAAATTTCAAATTTCGTTAGTCCTTGATATGACTTGATGCGGATTACGTGTTGGTGTAAATCGCTCAACAGGTGGCGCTGCTATGCTGCATTTTTTATGATTTCCAAATTGGCTCTATCTCAAGAACTAATGCACGGATTTTCATGAAACTTCAGATTTAGTTAGTCCTTGATATGACTTGATGCGGATTACGTGTTGGTGTAAATCGCTCAACAGGTGGCGCTGCTGTGCTGCATTTTGCACGATTCCTGCAATAGCTCTATCTCGAAAACTAAAGCACGAATTTTCATCTAACTTCAGACTTAGATGTTAACACAAGTTGTTGCTGATTATGTTTTGGTGTTAATCGTCTAATAGGTGGCGCTGCTATGCTGGCATTTTCATGATTTTCGCAATAACTCTATCTCAAAAACTAATGCAAGGATTTTCCCCAAACTTCAGATTCAGTTAGACTTTGACGTAAGTGGTTGCTTGGTAGTTTTGTTTAACATAAGTTTTGGTGTAAAGCACCCAATAGGTGGGGCTGCTAGGCTGAATTTTGCTGCATTTACACGATTTCGTAGATAGCCATATCTCAAGGACTAATGCACGGAATTTCATATCTATAGAATCCTCATGATGGGCATAGATTGCCGTTTAATTTTGTTAGTGTGGTAGCTAATTTTCAAGTATTAGCATGCATGAGATAGAAGAAAGTTTTGGGATTGGTATATCCGACTACTTTATTTAGTGCATTTGAATAAAAATGTTATTTATGCATAGTTGCCAACTACTGTTGCTAAATAAAGTAAATATTTCTTGCTGAAAATAATGATACTAAAAAAATTGTACATCCAAATAAATGTCGCTGATGACTTAAAGAGCGTTAGAATTGCGTCAATGAATTGTTAATGACGATTTTCTAACAGGTGCATTGCGCCCGAACCTGGGAGTTCCATACTTGTGCCCGACGGAAGGTTAAATGAGTATTCCGAGTGTCACCAATAATATTTTATTAGAAGTTTTACTCTCATAGTATACATGAAGAAAAGCTTTTGATTATTTGCAAATAAATTTGTTCTGAAATTGTGATGTCAATCTTGCAAATCTTGATCAAAATTACATGACGTAGAAAACATATCACCGCTTTTTAAAGGATCAAGTGGATTTACAATATAACGCAGAGGGCATCGACCCACGATATTATTTAACTCAACTCTGCTCTTAACCCTAAACTGGTGAGGTGGAATGCTTTGCACTCCAGAGAAATTGTATTTGAGCTCTATATATGCAAAAAGAAACTTTTGTGGCATTTAGATGTATATGTATGTGCGCTTAGATTACTTTTTCAGTTACTTTTATACAAGTAAATAATACAAAATTCACAAGAAATTTTCTTATTTTAATTCGCTAAATTTTGAGAAGTGCACAAAAAATCAAATTTTGGTGTGTTACATACACTTCACCACGTACATTATAAAAAATTCACCTCACCACTTAAAGGTTGATGCATTCATAAAACGCTCATTTCTTATCCGACTAAGTCACAGTTCCTTGCTAATAAGTGTATTTAAATGCATAAATACTTTACAAATAAAATAATCTGCTACTACTGATGACATACATAACTTTTCGTGAGAATAATTCCAAATCATATTTTGCTGCTTATTAACCTTGATATTTTGCAGATGAAGTTTTGTTATAACCTCATTCCGAATCCTATCGTTAAATCTGTATTTAGAAGGGAGACATTTCCTTCAACGTCATTTTTTTACCGTTTTAGTAGCAATCCCAATTAATATTTCCCAGCTATAAATTTTGAACTCCACTATGTCATTTTTTGCCTAAAGCGTATGCAATATTTAAATCAAAAGAAAAAAATAATATTTTTACCATGTATCTGACTGCTAGGAAATTTAATGTAAATATATATATTTCGAATATTAATTCGTTCGTCAAAATGGAAGACCGATCTAAGCCTGGGTTGCCAGTTTGGCCTCCATTTTTATTTCGAAATTTTAAATTGATAGCAGATATTTTAAAAGAAGAATCTTTACTTTATATAATAATAAAATTTCCGTCTTTAAATAAAGCAAAAAATACTATTTTTAATTTCGTTGACGAATTCGGATTTTCTGAATAAAAATGGAGGCCAAAAAAAGCAACCCTGATCTAAGCTCATACTTTTTAAATGAGAGGGCGGGGCTTCCATTGTTTTCATTAAAATCGCTGGTAAATAATGTTTCATGTGAGATATCTGTAAAATTCCTTTATATTTTTTAGAGAGTATGTTTCATTAAATATTTTCTCATTGATTCAAAATCTATCAAATACAAGTATCTAGAAGATAGAATGTTTCAGGTTTTAATAAAATGTACTTTAACCGTTTGTCTACGGTTCGAGACATATACATTCCAGTGGAATTTTTTTTATCATATTCCTAACACTTTTTAAAATAAAATTTCGCCGATGCACTTATACTGAAAATTTTTCAACAGTTTTCAAACACAACGAAATTTTTTGTGCGATTAAATATGAAAATAGTCGTCAATCTATGTCCGTAATCAAAGGGATAAATAAAACCTTTAATGTTACCTTTAACGCCTGTGATAAAAATCGCTGCATATATGTTGTCTGGGAGACAGCATTGCTTCATTATTGCTTTATTGACAACTTTTTTGAAATAACAATATTTGCCCAAATTAATGACGGATTAAATAAAGTGAAAACAGGACGAATTGGACTATTTCAAAAATTTAAAGTGCAAATATAACAATAAATTCTAACTCAAAAAATTCTAAGTATAAAACGTTTTTAATGAGCGTTGTTCCTCAAGTATATTATATTTAGTGTATTTGAATTACGTGGTATATATTACACTGGCTGATCCTGCCCAGATCAACTGCGCTGTAGTTTACTGTGTTTTTAATCAACTGCTGTGTATTGTGCGTTTTGAGAATTTGGCAAAATAAAATAGTACATTTTATAGGAAATGGCTTTTATCTTGCTGTTTTCTTTTCTTAATTAAAAATGAACTATAATTTATTTAGCATCCGGATTACATTTTTGTCTCAGCAATATTTTAATAAGCCTGTATGTAAAATTTCACTATTCTAGCATTTTAATTTTGTGAATTTTTGAAAGACAGATAGAGTTACAAAATTTTATTTTTATATGTATTAGATAAACAGACCATTCGTTGCCATCGGCAAAAATACATCCGTTTTTTTTCTTTTTTGCCATTGCATACTACATTAGTGTTTTATATATAAGTGTAAACAAACTCAAGCGATAAAATAATGTTTTCTTTATTATTATTAAGTATATTGGTCATTACAATTTAAATTTCAAACCATTCTGTTGAATAGTTTTTGCACTGTTATACAGACTGACAGACCAAACGACCATTATAGGTGCTACGTATTTATGTAATTACAAACGCACAAAATAATGGGTTTTTCTTTATCTGTATCGAATACACATTAGAATGATTAAAAGACTATTATTCACAAGCTTAAAAAATAATTCACTGCAGTTTCTGAAATTGAAAATTCTGGATATTATTTTAATATGTGGTTAGGGCAAAAGCAAATGAGACAAAAATATTTTCACTTTGCAGGTGAAAATGAATTTTTTATAAGAATTCTCATGATAAGTTGAATCTCCTTAGTATTTCCTATGCTAAATAAATATATTCGCATGTTATATCCTTTCGTAAGTATAAAAGTTTAATATTTTATTTATTTCAACTGCCATAACTAGCAGTCATTTCTTGATTTGTTTTGGAGAAAAGGGGTGCTCTGACTTAATCTTCCAACATCAAAATGTAATAATATAAAATTCTGAACTATTTCTGGTGTAAACATTAAATAAAATCTTTTTATTAACTTTAAGTATATTAAAGGGGTTTTTTTTTTTCAAAAATTCTGGCATTTCATCTAAATACCAATGTACTCAGTGTTTCGATATGTATTTATTTTATAACGGATTAGTTAAACAATACCTACATAGTTAATTCATATAAACAAGTTGAAATATAACTATTTCACACACTCATTACATGAAACTAAAAGAAATTAGAATTTTATATTATTGTAATTGTTTTGGCATTAATTAAAATTGTTTCTTTGTAATTATATAATACATAAGTTAATCATTAAGCGCCATTGCTCCCATTTTGGGAACATTACTTTAAGATTTTTTTCTAAAATAAGTATTTTATATATTGTCAAAAGGTTTATGTTATTTGTATTTTGAATATATGAGATGATTTCTGTAATTTTTTTTTAAAGTTTCATTTGTATTTTCCATTTTTTAAAACGGGTTCAAAAAGACGAAATTTAGCTTTATGACCGCTTTCGCAAGAAATATTAAAAAAATAATAATAACTTACTAATAAAAATTATATTCTTTATTTAAAATATGTTTATAACCGTCTGTTGTCTGATACTACATAAATCAGTAGTTTATAAGTATAATAGATTGATCATAATTCATGAAAGAACGTGTTGCTCCCGTAACGGGAGTAATGGCGCTTTCGTTAGTTTTTAAGGCCAGGCGGAACGCCCCGAATAGGGAAGACCCAATACGGTGCTTCTTATACGCACACGAAAACATTCTGCATAGAAGTTGTGAAAATGCTTTTTTTTCACTCCTAGCAAACTTTTCTTAAAAAGGGTTAATCTTAAATTATGTTTCTCACTTCATAAGATACCTTCTTTTCGTTAAAAGGTACATTTTAGCAGGTTTTTCTATTTTTTTCATATGACATATTTCGATTTTAAGAAAAGATGCCTGTGAAATTTTTAACGGTGTCTCAAGCTTTGGATTATTTTGAACAATCAGATTATGATGATGATTCGGATGATCAGGAAATCGTTTGTTTGCCACCTGATGCCAAAATAGTAACAGATGAAGAGGATGTAACAGAAAAACATCTTATGCGACAATTTACCCGTGCTATATCTGGTGAGATTGATCTTTCCGTAAATTCCAAATCAAAAGTCAATGAAGAAGTATGTGATTTACTGAATAAAAAAAGAAAAAATAAATAAACTCAAACATGGTAAAATAGATGAAAGTTTAGACGAATCGGCATTTTCAGACAACTGGAACAATTCAGGAAAACAAATTCGAACAATTTACAAAATTGCCTTTTGATAGATTCCAAAGCTTTGAAGAATAAAGACAGATGACTATTTCTACGGAAACAATTAGCATTGTGAAATGGAATGGCAATCAGGTTGTTTGTCTGGCTTTAAATTTTGAACTTATTGAACCAGTAGGTTCGGCAAAAGATGGAGCAGGGCGTATAAGAAAATATATATATATATATATACCGCAGCCGCAGCCCCATGTTATACCGTCTTATAACAAAATCATGGGAGGTGTCGATTTGCTTGATCGTTTTTTGAGTATTTATCGCCTAAAAATACGAGGGAAAAATGGCGGTGGCCATTTCTCACTAACACACTAAATATGGGAATTGTAGCAGCTTCGCGAATCCATAAGGAATGTAAAGGAAAACTTACTCAGATAGAATTTCTCAGTGAAATTGTTTCGTCATTGATTAAAATAGAACAGAAAATATAATAATGTCCTCGTTTGGGCCCTTCTGGATTTCTATCAAATGATGTGCGCTTTGATGGCGTAACCATTTTCTAGAAAATGCTGGGAAACAATCTACGTGTAAAGTATTCAAAAAAATACTCGAGTTTCGTGTAAAAAGTGCAATGTAATATACTGCATAAAAATTGTTCAGTCGTCTTTCATGTATAACACAGAAAAAATATAATGTAATTATGAAACATAAAGAGATATATAATGGAAATTCTTCTGAAAAGGTAATTTGATTTTTTTTATTATAAATTTAGATGTTTATTATAATTGTAGATTTAATTTATCTCAAATTTTCATAAAATGTCTGTTTCGGAATGATATAGACCTTTTTATTTCTAAAGAACTGAAAAATAACTGTTGTAACAACATGGAGGGAAAAATATATTTTTGTAAAAGAAATTACCCCCATTAAGCGCCATTGCTTCCATTTCGGGAACATACTGTTTTTCATAAATTAAAAAAAAAAAAAATTGATTTTTTTCAAAAATACTTTAATGACATCCTGTTCTTAAGAAAAAACAATGAATCCATAAAAAAATCGGTCAATATATATAGCGGCGCTCAAAGTGCTGGGTAGTCACATTTACTTTTGTTACCACTATTTTCCAACAACATTTTTTGTGGTAGATATTTATTGCAAATAATGTAGACATCTATAACAAAAATGTAAGTATTGAAACAGTAGGAGCCAAAACACGGGACAGCTACGTTCTTTCTATTCTGTTTAAAACATACTAGGGAACATCCCCAACTGTTAGTTAACTATACTCCCGTATCGAATAGTTCAAGAGATATGGACTCTTTTCTGTTTGGAAAGAAGACAAATAAAAAAGTAAAAATAAAAGTGCGACATTCTTTCAAAAATTATCGAAGGCAGGAATTTTTTCTTATAATAAGCAATGATAATATTTTGCTACGTAAAAGTGTTGAAACACCAGGCACAAAAAATGATGATGGACATTATATTTTGACACTCAGCGCAGGTTTG
Organism: Maratus speciosus; assembly: GCA_963932465.1. Classification (NCBI taxonomy): domain Eukaryota; kingdom Metazoa; phylum Arthropoda; class Arachnida; order Araneae; family Salticidae; genus Maratus; species Maratus speciosus. The sequence continues at coordinate 57,624 of CAWVRF010001519.1, read as the reverse complement.
TTTAATGATAGTGAATCATACATGTTAAAATAAGTAAAAACCGAAGGTTTTTTTTTTTTGGTTAATACTTGTATTATACTATACATTTATATATTATCAATTTTCATCAGGCATTATCTCATTAAAAATTAGGTATGTTCTACATATCTCTGTTATTTGACAACTGCTAAAGATAGTTATTAAAAAATGTTTTAATTCATCATATAAAAATACACTTTCAGTAGCTTAAAAAAAAAAATTCTTCACATTTTATGAGAGTTTAAGGGGTTTAAGAGAATGAATGCTTTAAAAGGGCTATCCCTCCTTGGCTGCAACTGGTTACGTCACTGAATCAAAGTTGTTTGATGACATTACTGTATATGAAAATTTTGAAAATCAATGCGTAATATAAGTATTCATACATATTTGATGTAAAAAAAGCAATATTAACTAATTACCAGCTGGTGTTTCATTGACGCAACGCAAGGGTAAAAAATAAATGCGCTTGCTTAAATTAACTATCAAGACACCACTGTATTTGAATCATAATTTTTCCTTATTTAACAGCAGAAACTTTGGCCATTAATTAAGCATTAAAAAAATCAAGTTAAACTTCGAGTACCTCCCATCTACCAACTTTGAAAACAGAAAATTTCAGCCTCTGATAGTACGACCTGACGTACATGTAAAAAACAGACTCCACACTGCTTTAACCCTCTAAGTGTTTGGGGCGTAGTATTCCTAAGCTCCAGGACTAAGCTCCAGGTTTCACAGCAATACAATCAATATTTAAGATAATATAATTCTATAGATTTAATGAATTTTAAATACATTGAAGAATGATTAATACTCTCAAGGATTACATTCATATTTGTAATTGAGTTTTCTTTTATAATGTTGAAAGAATAATATTTTCTTAGCATTAAAAAAAATGCAAAGAAAACAACATTACAATTTTGACCCTTTTGCAAGACGCTCGGAGGGTTTTTGAGTACCGGTATTTTAAATTAACAACCCTATTCTTATTTGGCCGCATATTACAGTCAGTGAATAAGATATGTATTATTTTTCGAAATTAGTTGTAGGTATCCTCAAAATATATGTTGACAGGAAATTCTGCTAAGAGAAAAAAAAATTGGATTAGTTTTCCCATTTTCTTGTCAATTTCAAAACCATTGTTTCACTGTAGATATATTCGTTGTATAAAACGAATCATTTTATTAATCTAAACGTGAGCATCTAAAAGTGTATGTCTTGACTTCATCTGACGGAATAAAAGGTGGATACACTACAGCTTATTAGCAACAGTAAACATTCTAACCGAAAAGACTGTTTGGGAAAACAGACTAGAAATTTTCATGGTAGGCAATACCATAGCTGCCAAGGTTTACGCTTTTTTTGTCAACACTATCTTTTAACAGATAAATTTGTCTTATTTAACCCCTTAACGGTCGCATTAAATTACGGGTTAAAAATTCAAATTCCTTATTGGCACCACTTTTTTGAAAAAGAAATGTTCACCTTATGTAATGACAGGTAAAATGATACCATAATAAAGCCAATTACACTATTCTATAAAACTGGTGTGAATCAAATAAATTTGAATAATCGGATTAAAAGACACAGCCCGTGAATATCACGGGAGCGAGAATTAAGGGGTTAATCATCGAAAACATAACATTAAACTAGGCATATGTTCCTGGTTAAAAATAGTGGTAGGAAAAAAGGCGCAGAAGTTGGCAGCTACACAACACCTTACTTTAAAATGCTACCTAAGCTGCATTTAAATATCGCTTAGTCAGTGGGCTTTTTAATGGAAGATGCAGTTTAACAAAACAATTGCATGCTAATAGCAAATGTTATTTCTGTGTTATTTTTCTGGGAACAATTGTATTTTCTATATGTAACTTATTATATATGATAATCTTAGAGCAACAAACATATTCAGACTTTTTATTCTGACTTCTTATGATAGGAATAAAAACTCTAAGATTATTAGAAGATTGCTAAAAAATTTGATTCGGAAAAATACAAACTTTATACTCTACAGTTTATTTCGCTATATTTAGCATCAGCTAATTCTGTCATTAGATAAGGCGAAGAAGAATTACTTTAAAATTATGGTGTCCAGAGCATTTGGATACTTGATTTCCGTGGAACACCTGGTAACGCTAGACTGCATAGCCAACACAATGGAGTTATGAAAAATGACGAGGTGACATATTGTGTACGGTCTACCAGTTCGCAATGAAGTAATTGAAAAGGTTGTCACAAGGTCGCGACAGAGATGATTTACATCGGATCAAGAGTTTCTAAATACCGCCGGAGAAAACTTCCACCAGAAAATTTTGAATAGAAACTTTCATTTTATTTAAACGTCTGATTCATGCAAAATTTCTCTAGAAAATATATTAAGAATTTCCACCCGTTTTTACTGGTGGAAGTTGGGCTGGGTAAAATAATATCTTTCACTGCCGGTGTCAGGAAGTTGTTTAGGCTGTCACAATATGGCGGAAACGCAAGCCCTGACTACCGCCAAAATAAATTTCCACCAGTAAACATGAATAGCTGTTATTGGTCTTTATTATGACTGAAATTCTGCTTTAATAAGGCAATTTAATGAGGAGAAAATTGTTATTTAAATTTACTGGTGGAAGTTTGCCCGACGGTAATGAGCCACTGCGAAACCGGTTACAGTTGAAGCTTCACCATTTTGACGCTATATCAATTCCTCATTTTTCATAGTCCCATGAGCCAACATAGCTCCGAAATTAAAGCATGCCATTCGCACTAAAATTGACCCAATTGATTTTGAAAATTTTTTAGCAGTATTTAAAATACCATTAAATAAAGATGACGTATCAAAGAATGCATGGCTAGTAAGAAATTTTGTAACAGAAAAGAGGAGCACATAGGTGGTATAATATATAATAGAAAAAACAAATATCCTGCACTATAATATAAAAAAGAAATATCAAAATAAATTTCAAAGAAAGTAAGATAATTTTCCCTTATAATTTGTACTATCCATCAATATAAGATAAAGCATAGAGATTGGAGACGTAAAAAGTCAGTATGTTAAACATTTAACTTAACAAAATTATAGTTGACTGAGTCCCTGGTCACGAACATTGTCATCTAAGTAGAAAAAAAAATGCGTAATCCTAGAAAGTACGAAAAAAATTAATGATGCCATCTCATATCATTACATTTCGAAATGTGTAAACAATTCATTAATCCTGTTTTTTACTATGTTTCTATTTTTTATTTAACTGCCTTTTACCAATTAATTAGGTTAAAAATTTTTAGAACAATTTAAAAAGAATGTACCATTAAATATGACGAAGATTACTTTGAGAAATAAGAATGATGCGTATCCCATAACCAGTTTGCTACCGCAGGTATGGAAAAGAAAATCCCTCTAAAACAAGCTTTTTCGAAAAATAAGGATTACATTACTCGTTCGTTCTAAATTTCACAAAAAATAATTTTTCTGGATGTGATTTTCGAATGTCGGCAACGTATTTCTTAAACATATTTCTTAGAAATCTTCGCTATATTTATTCACCGAATATTTTATAATTTTCTGAAATTAACCCCTTGAAGGGCGGCGGCATATAATATATCCCACTTAACCCATTAACGACAAGCCTCATTTATACTTCTTTTAATTCTTCGACACCAGTTTTTGCCACCTTGTAATTTGGATTTATTTAATCCCTGAAAATCTGAGATTAAATAATATGAAAATTTCCAAACTAAAATACTGGTATTCAAATTTAAAAATTTTGTTCGTATTACCTGGCAAGTTTTCTTGCCAACCGGCTTTAATGAGTTAATTTTAATTGCGAAATGCCACATTGACATGGGAATTCTGATATGAAAATTTTGATTTTATTAAGTATATGAAGAAAAGCTTTTATCTATTTTGAATGAAATTTGCTTTTAAATTCTGGTGTCAGTCAATGATTTCTGCAATTTGCGAATAGACGTACATAGCCCCAGAGAGAGTTAAATAAAGTGAACAATTTCATCCCAGTATAGTGGTACACGTCAATAAGGACCGTGAGCACCCTGCATCAAACAAAGACTTTTGCAATTTTTCAAAGATTTCTATACTGTTAAGACCAATGTGTGAAATTTCCGGAATGAAGGAAATATATTTATTTAAAGCAAGATAAATAAATTTTTATATGCTCAACTAATTCATTTCTCAGAACTGCATTTTCCATATTTTGTATTTCTATTGTGAATTCCAGGGATACCATTACTACTGAATGCTTTCCCCGAGATTCACACAATTGAGCAAATCTACACACGATCATGAGTATTCAGTCTTACAGTGATATGCACGGAGTACAAACTTTAAGGTGATACAGAACACACTTAGGTAAGCACAGAGTACTATACAATGAATGGTATTAATTCAGTAAATGAAGCGTTAGAAGCTGCTTTTTGGATGTGGTGAGAACCTCTTTACTATTCAATATCCTGTACATTATAGTAGTTCCACTACAGCCAGCGTGGATTCATTAGTCATAAAAAGTAATTTTTCTTTTATATAGGGTGGCTCAAAAGGTCATGTCCAATTGGAACGCGTGGGTATGTCATGTCATAAGTAGCAAGAATTACGTAGGAATTAGGGGTCGAAAACGCGATCCTGACAGTGCAATTGCATCGTGACCGTGATCCAACGACAAAAGAACAAATGCTGTAAAAAACCTTTATTTTTCAAAAAAAAAAACTTAATCGAAGTAAAAAATACAAACAAAAAATATTACAACTCGCAATAAGTGCCCAAAATGTACCCCATTAGCAGTGATGCATGCTTCACATCAGCGTCGCATAGAATTGCGAAAACGTTCTAATTGGCCAGGCGTGTCCCGGACACATGCTGCCGCTTCAGCGATCCGTGTCATGAGCCCACCAGAAACTTGATATATCTCCAGAGATAGAAATACCGGCGGTTTAGGTCCGAGGATCGCAATACAGGGCCTATTGGAAAGTGTTCGCTATTTCATGCGGCGCACGCATCACGGGTAATGAGGTACATTTTTAGGGCTGCCACATGCAACTGTTTTTTAATTCTACCTCAAACCACTTTCTCAAAACAAAAATTATTGACATACTGTTCGAGAAAATTTGCAAGAGAAATATACTACAAAATCTGTTTTTTTAATAATGGTGCAAATGGAATAGATAAATAGTCGCCTGCGGCAGCCCTGCATTTTGAGAACTTGTTATGAGTTGAAACTTTTTCCATTTGTATTTTGTACTTCGATGAAGGTTTTTGAAAAATAAAGTTCTTTTTTTTTTACACCGTTTGTTATGTTTTCCTTGCGTCGTGGTCACGACGCAATTTCACCGTAATGACCGCGTTTCCGATCCCAGTGTTCCTATGTAATTCATGCACACAACTAACACCCACAACTGTCGTTTGGGTCTGACCTTTTGAACCCCCCTGTATACTCACGAAATTTCAATGAATAAGGAAAAATGTTGTGTAATAAATTAATAACTCCGAGTAGGCCGCATTTGGACCAAGCTTTGGTAAATGATTGCTGATTTTATTTATGAATAGCATGATTGCTAATCAGGATACTAATAGTGTGATACCTACAGGAAAAAATCTTGAAACCTTAAGTGAAATTCTTTATTTGGGAATCAGTAGTGTTCAAGAAAGTTTGAAAGGAGGGGGAGGAGTGTGGATGTTAATTTGGGAGAAATTTTCTTGATAAAGCCCTAACAGTATATAAAACTTCATGAAAGACTTTTTGAAAATAAAATAATGATAATTTTCAATTATGTCTTAAAATCTTTAAATAAAAACTTCCTATCAGTCTTTAATGCCTAGTCCTTAATATGAGTCTTTTAATAACTTCCTATATAAAGAATTTTTACACTCTTTCTGTTTTATTTATTAATTTCAGTTTTTCGTTCCTAAAAATATTACATGGGACGAATTCCGCTAATTATTTGGTAGAATTTATTGCGAATTTACACGCCTTTTACAGTAATCAAAAAGCGCCCTCTAGTACTATAACTCGTGAGTTATGACCATGAACTGCAAGTTTTATGTGCTTGTTTAGGTGTCTTAAATCTTCACCTGAAGTTTGTACCATGAGTTCTGAAATATTTTGTATGTTGTAAGGCAAACTATATTATTTGAAAAAAGTGGTTGGAATCAAGCAAAGATGTAAAAGTACAATAGGCTGGCATCACTTTCTTAACCGTATACTGCATAGCAGTGTAAAATATCAATACATTGCTTGCAGATGTTAACAGTTTATCTGGTGATGCATTAAATTACCATGAGTAGTGTTGGAAATTAATTGATTCATAAATTTACTGTTACTTCTGAATACTAATGTTCGTCTTTTTATAATCACAGATTACATAGAGTGCATATTAATGTTCGGAAATAGCTATATTCGAAAATAAAATCAGCTAAATTGTGAACAACGATATACAAGATACTTTTAGTTTTTTTTTCATTACATCATACTTTTGAATGAGTAACAAAACAATTTTTATTATTTTTATCGGGAATTTTATTAATATTTATACATACACACACACATATAATATAGTCACATTTTGAAACAATTAAAACATTTCGTTTTAAAATAAATATGAGAATTTGAACTAGTTTTGACTTGATGTATATCCTATGGATTGAATATTTTTGAAATAAAATTCTACTGGGAACAAAAACTTTTATTATTATTTTCTCCCATATTAATGAGGGGTAAAAATATAGAAACAAATACTTACACTTTTACTATTGTGTGTAACTTTAGAATACACAGAAACATCTATTTTGCTTTCGGAATCACTAACAAATAATTCGCCAAAAACAATTCTAAAAAATTTACGAAACACATCAGAAAATGTTACTAACATACTTGAACATATATATTCATGGACGTCTTCTATTTCAAACACATGTATGTGAAGTTGTCAAATTTTTCTTTTCTGAAATTTCAAAACAATTCGAAATAGCTGTTCTTTTTTTAGACTTAGGAATGAAGGTTTTATATTTACTATCGAATCAGTGATGCTCACTTTACAAATGGAGTTGAGGCACATTTATATTTTAACTGATAAAAATAGGAATGAAAAATGGGAATTGGCGTAAATTAAAATGTATACCGCAATTAAAAAGATAAATAAATCTATGGCATTTATTTAGCAAATGAAAAAGAAAATAATTGTACGCAGACAATTTAAATAGTATTCTACATGTAATAGTATCTTTTTGCTTTAACCTTCCTACCCTGCCGAAATTTTACTCAACCTCCATAAAAACCTTTCATACCAGGCATTTCTTTAAAAACTATTTAGCGTATTTATTTATATTAGTTTTCGGTGTCTTTTATTTATCGTACTTTACGAAAATATTTCTAGTTCGAATCGAATGATGTGAATAATTGACATGGGTCGATCAGACTCATTCAGGGTAGGAAGGTTAAAGTATGCATAATAGCCAGCGTGTGTGTCAGTACCTGCTAGCAAAGCCATATAAGTAAGCGTCCTGTGTTAAATGGGAGAGGTAACCACAAGATTAAAGGCGAGGTCACATCAATCAAGGTCGCACGCCACGTAGCGGACGGGGTTAAACTACAGGAAAATGCCTAACGGTTTTCTTACTTCACACCACTAAAATTGTAAAGATTTTTTTCACCTTGATTAATAGCTGAAATGTAATAGCTGCTTCACTGTTCAGCAATAGCTGACAAGGCGAAGAAACCTTCGTGGTGTCAAGTGCATCTGGACGCCCCTCTGGCTACAGTGCCTAGGATATATAGTGTGCCGTTCGACGCTAAAAAAATGACCGGAAAAGTAATCCTCCAATAGATGGCTCTGACTGCAGTATAGACTGGAAATTTCCGAAAGATGATCGGATAAATTAATAATGCTTTTTAGATACTTATTTTAATATTATATAAGAAGACATTTAAATTTAGAAATTGATATTTAGATGAAAACAAGTCTGAAATATTTCAATAATAAATATATTATTTACAAACTTTTACAACAGAGACATATTTTTTAAATAAAAATTATATGTGTGAAAAGCAAATAAATTCAAATGTTAAATTCGCTTTAGCTTTATTTACAAATACCAACAACTGTTCACTACTTCTAAAACTGTGTAAACATACAATGAATATTTAAAAATAAACTCCCAATGGCAATATTTATTTTGTGTTACTTTCAAAACAAAGCCTCATTTGTTAAATAAATCTTTCTTGCACTTGAAATAACATATTAAAATTCTTAAGAAAAATTGTTAAAAAGAAATTTCTTTATAAATTATGTATGAAAAGTAAATAATTTCAAAAAAAATATCCGAAGGTTAAATTCGCTTTAGCTTTATTTATAAAAACCAACAACTGTTCGCTACTTCCAAAATTGTGCAAACCAGTGTTGAATTCAGACACTTTTCTCCGGGAGGGATTTCAGTGGCTCTGGGGGGGGGGGGGGGTGATTGCACCTTTTGATCATTGAAAACACAAAATCTCAAATCTTCCGTGGTGGTGTGGCATCTGATTGTTCAGGGGAGGAATGTCTTCCCTGAATTCAACACTGGTACAAACATGCAATGAATATATAAAAATAAATTCCCAATAGCAAAATTTAGTGTTATTTTCAATGCAAAAGAACATTTGTTAAATAAATGTTTCTCACACTGTAAATCACATATTAAAATTCTTAAGAAAATTATAAAAAAAAAAAAAAAAAAAAAAAAAAAAAAAAAAAAAAAAAAAAACTTTACGAATTATGTATGAAAAGTAAATAATTTCAAAGGGTATATTGGCATTAGTTTTATTTACAAATACCAACAACTGTTCACTACTTCCAAAACTGTTTAAACCAGTGTTGAATTGAGACACTTTTCTCCGGGAGGGATTTTTGTAGCTCCGGGGGAGGGAGGGGGGGGGGAATTACACTTTTTGACCATTGAAAACAAAATATCAAATCTTCCGGAGGGACATCTCATTGCTCTGTGGATTAATCTCCTTCCCCGGGCCCAGGGTTCATAAATATCATGATATTTTCGAAAATATAAAAAATATCCGATATTTTCAAAATAGTCAACTTACTGCTGACAATAAATATTTTTAAGCATAATATAAATTAGAAACTAAAACATATTGCCCTTATCGTGAAAACTTAATCAAACAATATTCTAAAAATGCATTTTTTTTCTTTAGAACAAAATTGGAGATCAACTAATTGAAAACAGATACATTTTGCTTTATACACTTGTTTAAAAAACAAATTACGACAACCAGGCGCAAAACAATACCTTTTCTGATATTTTTTGTTAGCTTTTCACTCATATTTTGTTTCTTAAACAGATATAATTAAAACTTTATGGGAAAAACTCGCGTTTGTTTACAATATGCTTCACTGTCACGGCGCTAAAAGCTTTCAAAATGCCCAGTCGGTGTTAACATGCGCGCCACCTTGCGGCGTCCTCCTTTCACGACCAAAAAAAAAAAAGCGTTATGGTAACCAATGAACGGCACACTATCTATTCTAGCCACTGTACTCTGGCTACGCCATTATTTTGCAATAAATGTGGTACACAAAATACAGTTCCATGAGTGACTAAAGATTTAGAAAATATGCGCAGATGGTAGATATCCTGTCATATATGACGTCACACTAAACGCACGCGTATGTGGATTATCACCCCGTCCACAAGATGACGCAACTGTGTTAATTTACGCCCGATTCCAGTATTAACCTTCCGTCTACCAGACGGGTCCATTGGACCCGACATGTACATTCAAAATATTTATTCAAACCAGAAATTTCTTCAAAACAAACTAAATGTATAAATCAGACAATAATAAGTTAAATAAACAAATTAAATAGTTTTAAGTAAAAATTCTGGTGTAGAATGTTTTTATAAAACTTGAGTAAAATTTCCGGTAGTTCTAGGGTTAAGTTTGTACGTTTACTTATATCGCTTTCCCTGCTAGATTGTTCCTTTCCGTGCTTTTGCTTCCGATGATGCCTCAGTCCCACGGGTCTGGCTCTACTGCTTCTGGCGGTAATGATGAGATTAGTCGCACATCTCCCATGTCTGCTCTTTTTATAGCCGATATGATAAATAAGTATTCTAAAGAATTTAACGGTCCCTGAGCGGCAAGCAAAAATGTCTTTAAATATTTAATTCTCACCGGAATAATCCAAAAAATTTATTTTTAAATAAGGAAAAGCAATTTTTCAACGACTATCATCCAAAGTTAAAAATATAAAATTTAGTTAAAATGTTCTGGTGAGAATCTTGTTTAAATTAGATGGGACATATTTTATCCCACCGCCCTTCAAGGGGTTAATGGTAAACCTTACGGATTAACTACATATGATAAATTGGAAATTGTTTACTTAATTACTCGCAAAGCGAATAACATATTCGATGGAATCTAACTTGTAGTAAATTCTAAAATGCAAAATGGAAGCGTAAAACTTATGGGCACTAATGAGGGCTTTACCCCTGTTAAAAGTTAAAGTAAAAAACGTAAAAGTAAGATGCAACATAAAGCTGCTGCTAAAAAACTCCTAATGATGAAATCGTTAATGATGACGATAATGATAGCATTGCCGAATCAGACACTAGTGATGTAGCTAATTATGATGATACTACTGAAAAAACTAAGAAAAGACCAAAACCAATCATGGTTATGGGTATTCCAAACATCATAGAATTTCTAAATGAACTTTCATCATGCAACAAATTCAACTATGTAGCAAAGTTAGCAGAAGAATTCATTCGAATCTCCCCAGCAACCTTCCGCGACAAAATGTCGCTTCATGAACAGTTTAAGCAAACTGCTGTTCAACACTACATTATCACTGATCGGGACATACCATTAAAAGTAGTAATTAGAGGGACCCCTAGGACTGCCTAGGACTCTCCATATTGAAATAGTTAAAGAAACTCTCTCTTGTAGAGGTTTCACTATACTTAAGATGACTCAATTGAAAAGTCATAGAGATGGGAAACCCCTCCCTCTTTATCTATTGGAATTCCCCAAAAATGTAACGTCATATGAGATATTTAAAGTAAATGCTATCTATAGTTTACGGGTGGAAGTTGAAAAATTTCGTCCTGCAAAGAAAGCTGTACAATGTTATCGTTGTCAGAAGTTTTATCACGTAAGTGCTAACTACCACTTAACCCTAGAACTACCGGAAATTTTACTCAAGTTTTATAAAAACATTCTACACCAGAATTTTTACTTAAAACTGTTTAATTTGTTTATTTAACTTATTATTGTCTGATTTATACATTTAGTTTGTTTTGAAGAAATTTCTGGTTTGAATAAATATTTTGAATGTACATGTCGGGTCCATTGGACCCTTCTGGTAGACAGAGGGTTAAACCTCAAATGCGTGGGATGTGGTGGTCCCCACCTGTCCCTACATTGTCAAGTAAAAAAAGATGGCGAAATTGCAAAAGAAACCTCTTCTGAGGTCCCTAAACCACCTCTAAAAGTGCAAACTGCTCCTTAGATGTGGAGCAAACATTCAAACAGTGTTTTCTCACAAAAAAATAAAAAATGAGTTATTGTTATTTTTATGAACTCTGTGTTAATTTGCACAGAAATAAATGGTATATTTTACTTTTAAAAATTTTTCTCCGATTATAAATCAATTTTAAAACTTGACGTTTCAATCAAAGAGTGTTTCCTCCAAAGCCTGCATTCAATCAAGCAGTGATTTCTCCAGTCTGCCAATCACAGTTGTCACTTAATGTGTACTTTCGAAACCTACCATGCATATCACAACTGAAACGGATTGTTTTAGAAAAAAATAAGAGAACTGTTATAGTTAAAGGTCTTTCAGAATTATAGATTTCAAGATCTAAATGAAGAATATGATGTAAATCTTCTTAAAAAGGGTGTTACTGTTGCCTTGTTCAAAGGGTTGTTTTAGAATATCTTCCTCTAAGCTGAGCCATACCAGTTGAAAAGAACAAAGATGTTAAAAAACTTTTGAAGGTAATGTAAAGTGAATAGTGGCAAAATCAACCTCATGATATATTCAAATGATACAACCACATTATCCATGATTGATAAGCCTGCAATAAAGAAGAGGGGGATGTGTATAACTGTCCAGATGAAGACATTGGTTTTAAAATTTGAAGTGGATTTCTGGCAAACGAGTATTTATTTAGTAAATATTTAATGAATACTACTAAGTACCATAATCTGTCATTTTATTTTAACAATAATCAACTGAAATTTTATATTTATTCAAATAAAATAATGCTATTGTATTATTTGTGAGTTAGAACTTATTTCATTCAAAAAGCGTTTTATCCACTTGTCAAACAATCAAAACATGTTTCCTCCTCTGAATTCGGTCAAAACGTGATTTCTCCAAATATTAAATGCATTTTATTAATTTGTTTTATGCTTAATATCTTAGGTATGCTTGCAATTCTTTCTAAAAAACAGTAATAAAAATACACAATAAAAATGAGAATTAAATACAGTTATTTTCTTATTTATCAGTTTTTTGTGTTTTTTGAAAATTTGTATCTAAAGGAGAAAGCATGGTTTGCATGTTTGCTCCACAGATATAACTTGCGCTATGTCAGGCATCTATAGAATCCCTAAATTTGACAGCAGTCGCCTACTTATTATTTTTTTAATTGATAATTTTAGTACATTTTTTTAATTATAGCGAGTTATTTCGCATTTATACGAAGATGGATCCAAAAAAGAGCAGTTGCAAGTGAAATAAAAACTGGTTTTTTAGCAATAGACAGAAAATACAAAAGGCAATTAAAAGGTATTCTTGTGGATCACTTCCCATATAATCCCAAATCTATTTAGGAATTTATGTAAATTTAGGATCAACGTGTTTAACCTTCTTACCCTGAATGTGTCTAATCGACCCATTGCAGGGCTCCCAAATGGTCCACCAACTGAATACCAATAAATTTTAACAGAAAAATTTATGATAGGCTTGCACTAGAATTATCTTTCAAAGGTGATTCCGGGTCGGTTTGTAAGAAAAATCTACAAAGAAAACTTTTCTAAAATAATATTGGTATTCAGTTGGCGGACCATTTGGGAGCCCTGCCATTGCTATAAATCATTTCCTTCAATTCGAACCAGGAATCTTTTATTAATGTAAGCTAAATAAAGGCTGCCGAAAACTAAGATAAATAAATATATTAAATAGTTTTTGATACACATTCTGATGTGAAATGTTTTTATCAAGGTTCAGTAGAATTACAACAGGGAAGGAAGGTTAACCCGACTTGTAGAAATCTCCTCCTGTGAATTGAACCAGTTCTTGACAGCGGTTTTCTCAGCACTCTCTGAAGAGCACCTAATTAATGATAGGTAATCTGGGCTGAATGGGGGGCGTGGCCTTCGACTTGAATTTTTGCAACAACTCCTCAGTTTGGCAAGGAGTATGTGGCTTGGCACTATCATGCAAAAGGATAGCACCATCACTTAACATTCTAGGGAGTTGGCGTCGGATGGCGGATGAAATTTTTCCCCAATAAGAAACAAATCACGGCTCGCAACTCCAAGCGAGGCCACTTTTTTCAATGTCTGGTCAGTTCATGTGCTTTGACGTGTCTATGAACATACACTATCTACCCGCACAACTCAACTAGGTGCCATTTGTGTCCCCTCTGCCGTTGAAATATCCTTTCCACAATGATTACTTTTCAAATATTGCAGCTTGTAACTTTTTTTTTTTATCCGTCATCGTACATACATCGTACATACATACTTCTTTAGCTTCAAATTTTGGATAATGTCGGCAAAAGCGTACAGTTCTATCACAATTTATTTCACAGAATGGCCTGTTTTATTTAATCGCAGGAAATTGTTACAAATTTTACGACTAGACGTTTTGTTACGAATTCTGCGATTGAAATTTTAAATTAAAATTAGCTAATCTGAAATAGTGATGGCAGACTCCTTGATCTCTTGTATCTTTAAAGTATATTTTAAATACTCATTGGATAAATTTCGTGCAACTAAAATTTGATGAAAATATTATTTTATTAGAAAAGTTTTTACTCAAAATTTTTAATTACTAATAATTAACTGATTTATTAATTTAAAACCACAAAGAATGAAAAATTATTCATAATTCAAATAAAGCATGGATTTTAAACAGACCACAAAGAATCTTCTTTCGCAAACTTGACAGGAGTGGGGGAAGGGTTGGCAGAGTGGCGGGTGGTAATTGCACTGTAGGTTTTCATAGGGACGTTATATATAATTTTTTAAATATTGCATTTAAAAATTCCCTATTAACACATTTATGCGTAAAAAATTTTCTCTTTCAAAATTTCTAAAAATTATTCCAATATTCCAATTAAAACTGCAATTATCAATTTAAAAACTGGTTTAATGAAAGGATGTTTTTTCCACTTCATTTCCTGATGAAAAATACATGTTTTCAAGACCAGGGTTCGTAAGGGTCCCGCAATTTTCCAGGTGAAATATCAGTATTTTTTAATAAAAAAGCAAAACTAGTTCAAGCGGGGGAAATTTTACCTTATTTAACCAGATGTTTACTCTAAGAAGACATTGGTACCGCACAATTTCCTAGTCTGGAAATTCCAAGACGTTGAAGGCATCGTCGGTACCATGACAAACTATCCAATGTGAAAACAGTGGGCTACTTTTTTAAAGTCATATTTCTTGATTTGCACCACTTTTCTGAAACGGTAAAATTCCCCTTGCTTTCGCCTTGAATAATAAGTCATTAAATAAGGTTCAATAAGGCGAATTTTACTAATTCAAAAAAGTGTTGCCAATCAAGAAATCTGAATTTTAAAAAAGTAGTCTACTAGTTTTACACTGGATAGTTTGACATGGTACCGACGACATGTGGCCGCGATTACAGGGTTGCACACCACTATTTTAAGAAAATAAATTTTGCAGCATATTTTCTCTTGCAGATGTTGTCAAAGTGTATGTTAAAAAATTGTTTTGAGAAAGTGGTGCGAGATAGAATTAATAAATAGTCCCCTGTGGCAGCCTTGAGATTATAAAACCATAGATTTTTATACTACTTCCAGAGTTCAGAGATCTATAAAATTTTAATATACTAGGGGGCTCGGCCCCCTACGAGCTACGCTCGCCAACCCCCGTCCAGACACCGCAGACTCTAAATGCACGCTAATTTGATCGGCTTTAAAAAGATTTCGAAAGATTGAATTATAATTTAAAAAACAGTGGCGATCTCCCTATAAACGAATTTCTATTCATTTCTCTTTGATTGGGGAATTTTAACGCCAAATCCGCTGCGGTACTACTTGATTATCCTGTCGACCAATTTTGCCAAATTATATAAATCGCCAAACCACTCGCCAAATTTTACAAATTGATATAATTTTTATTTTAAATAACGAAAGAACAAATAAATTCGTACAAAATTAATAAAAACACAAATAAAACGTCGAAATAAAAATAACTTGATGACATATACACGTGTAACAACATTTCAAAATAAGCTAATATAAAGGGAATTAAGTAAAGAGAGTCTTTGTCTCCTGGTATTTTTTGACAAAGCGAAAAGAAAGTTCTTTTAAATGAGACGTTTTAAATTAATTCTCAAAATATCAAATAAATGTCTAGCGCAATTCCTAAATTTAAACTCTTTTGCTATATTATTTTGTGTTTATTTTATGTAATAACTATAATGTGACGTAAATATGACGTAATTTCTCCTAAGACTTCTAACGCATGTTAATGAATTTATTATTTTACAATATCCTTTCTCTTTTAAAATTCACGTGTATACTTTTTATGACGTAATTTTTAATAAGTTCCTGCTTTTTATACGTAATTATTTAATTCTAATTTGAAAGTTTTTTCCTGTTTATAATAGTCACGTGTAAATAAATTTTTAATTTGAAGCAAACATTATTGCTTGCGCTTTTTATACAGTTGGCAACAGTTTAAATTAGTACAATTTTCTGAAATCTGTAAAAAATATCTCTAGAAATGCTGAAAATTTGAATTTAAAATAGAAATAAAACCTGAAAAAATGAGTCAAAATAAAAAAATTAATGCAATCTGCACTCCGGCAAATTCTAACGCATAAAATGATCTAAAAATGATTACACTGCCGTGTATAGTTTTTGCTGCTATAAAACTTTTTTAGTGGAACGATTTTGTCCAACTTTAGCATTAAATAACTCTTAAAATAATTCTTCGATTTGAAAACTGTCTGCATCAGCGTGTTTATCAAACATTTCTGTATAAAACCACCGATTTTCATATTTTTGTATGCATTATTTTTGTTAATATTAACGAAGAAAGGCCTCCGGTCACAAAAAAGTCAAAACCGGCGGCAGCGGCGGCGGCGGCGGTGACAGCGGTAGTTACTTTTTTTTAGAATAGAGAGATACTGCATTTATCGGTTAGAAAATTACTCATCACTGCACAGAATGTTACGTTGATTCCAGAAATGTGATTTTTTTTAAATCACATAATTTAAAGCGGATATGTTGATTAATATTACATTAAATTGATCTCAAAAAAAGATTTTTTTTTTTTTTTTTTTTTTCACGGCAGATATATTATCTGGCAACTGTTGAATAGAGAAAGATATAAAACGATGATAAATCTTAGTGAATAATTGTCATTATTTTAAGTCCGACAAAGGTAATTATCAGAGTCACTGAGAGTTAATTATCTCCGCTACTAATTAACGCACAGCGAGGAAAATTTATCAATTTGTTAAAACAAACCCTCGAGTAAAAAATCTACTGATAGGTTCAATAACGGAGTTTCGGTCGGATATTGGTTTGTTTAGAACAGGGCGCCCTTGGCGGTTGAAATTGGTACTAACATATTTTGAAAAGCGTGAACAGTACGTCGGCTATACGGTGCCACAGGCAACGGGGGCACCTGTCGGATACTTCTACAGAACGTATTGCTCCTTAATGTATGACTGGTAGTTACTATTATTTCCGAATAGTATTTTCACCGAATTCCACGTATAGCAAAAAAACAGGCTGTCATTTTTATTTATTTGTTTCTTTATTTTTATTTTTAATTTAATTTAATTTTATTTTATTTTACTTCTACAAACTGCCGGTTCAAGAGCGAAAATTCAGATTTCTTTGAATGTGCTTAGGCTAAAAAAGGAAATTTAATATAGTGGATACTTTTAAAATGTAAATACTCCCTAAAAACTTTTTTTTTAAATATTTGAGATTTGAAAGGATCAAATGATTGGAAAACATCTTATATTCATTATTAAATTGAAACTTCTGGGGCTTGAAAATTTTAATTTTACATGCAAATTTCTATTAAGATGTGATTTACGAAAGAAAAGTCTTGAAAAAAAAATCGAGTTTCAAAATGGTGAAATTGGAGGAAAATGTCCCACATTTATATTTTCAGTATCATTTTTCAGAAACTATCAGCCTAGAAATTTTCAATTTAGCATACGAATATTCTCTAATGCAGACGCTAACGAGCAACGTTTCTGTTTTAATTAAAATTTATAAAAAATTAAAAGAAATATTTGTCATGCCAATAATTAAAATAACATTTCAATATAATTCATAATGGGATAAAAGGGAAGTATCAGTAACTGTTACAATTAATTAAAATTACAGTAATAAAGAAAGTTTATTGTAAGTAAGAATATACAGGGTGTCCCAAAATTTCCTGATACATTTTAAGATTCAATATAAAATCACGTAATTGCCGTGCAGGAGTGTGGTCTGGCCTAAATGCTTGTCACGATGAAAAGTTTTCTTCAAACGAATGGAAATAATTAGTTCAAAATTTAAATCATATATGGCGCCACGTATTAGCGTGTTTGCTTTCAAGCATATATTTGTTTCTCATTTTCAGTTTAGTTTTGACCTGTGACACAGAAATGACGACTGACTAAGGGAATAAGAATGGGAGTCGTCATCTCTATGTCACAGTTTCAAAACTAATCTGAAATTCAGAAAAAACGCATGCTTGAAATCAAACATACAGACAAGTTGCGCCATCTATGATCGGAGGTTGGAACTAATTATTTTCATTTTCTTGAAAAAACTTTTCAAGTTGAGTAGCATTTTATTTCAAACCGCACTCCAGTTCGATGGTTAGTTGATTTTATATTGAATTTAAAAAGGTGCCAGGGACTGTTGGGACACCCTGTATTTATATACAACATTTTTCGGACAAAAATGATGGTTAGATTTACTAAAACGAATGTGTTTTTTTTTTTTACTGTATTTTAATTTTTATGGAAATTAATTTATACTTTAAAAAAATTTGGTTTTAAGGTAATAGACTCGGATATTACTGAATTCATTTTGGAAATTGATTTACTGTACGATAGATAGCTGGTAAATAAAGTTCCCAACTTAAATGCAGTGTGTTTAGTTTTTGGAATACGCTGTCTGCAAATTAGTGGGATAAAAGTTTTCAGATTTATTCAATCTTCACTTTCACCTAAAGTGATTCAACAAGGAAGTTTTCTGAATTTAGACAGAATTAGTGAAATTTAAGTTCACTGCAGCTGTATAATTATCCCCTAATGCTGGTATGCACACAAATACCACTTGGCATGTTTCAACAACCACGTACACAAAGATACGGATTTACCTAGTATAAAATAATTGGGTATTTTTTGTAAGGAAAAAGTTTTTTAAAAGTATACACCAGACAAATATGCAAAAAAAATTAAATATAAAATTTATAAATGTTCTATCTTCGCGCTCCGTTTCTAATTGACGTTCTGATCAAGGTACTTAACTCACCCTTGCGGTAAGTTAGAATTCCCAAAGTTTAAGAATAAAATTTTCATTTACTCCTGTCGGATAAATTCATGATGTGAAATTAATGTCGAAATTTTCTTGCAGGCTCTTATTTAAACACATAGTGATCGTTTTAAAAAGTTTTTAGGCTTATTTCTTTAAAAAAAAGTTCCTATGAAAGAGGTTATATAGCTCGGTAATATATATGTTTGTTCTATGTATATCGAGGCATAACTATTGAGCGTATGATCCGAATTTTATACTTTTTTTTTGGTTGTTGTTTCAAAATCTCTTTTTGAGCTTTATAAAAAATTATAGTCAACCTAACATTGTTTATAACTTAAAACTTCTAGATACTGATGTCTGTTAAAACATTATCAGATATAAATCTAATTTTCAAGAATATGATTTGTAATTTACATATTCTAAATAAATGCTAATATGGCTTAGAGGAAAATCTTATATAAAGGATTTTTCCTTTACTTTTTATCATTCATACCTACATGCTTCATTTCCAATAATATGCATGTGAGAAAAGACAAACAATTTGGTATATTTTAACTAAACTTGTAGCATATCAAGGGTTCAAATGTGTAACACTTTTGACAGAAAAATGTGACAATTTTTTTAATATTTTTCCTGATACTATTTAGGAATTACAATTTTCATATTAAATATACTATATAATGGTAGGCAAAATAGGAAAAAAGACGTTCTCTTGAGGGTAATTCTGTAACAAACTGTGTTGAAAATCGGCATTCAAAAGGTTAAATCGCAGCTAAGGCAAATAGAATAATTGTGAATTTTATAATTTCACTCTGAAACAGTTCAACATGATAACACAAGATCTAACTTTGTTTTCATAAATAATTATCTTGTTTAAATCATCGATGAGAGCGTTCCGATCCAAATGACTGCTTTCTAACACTAAATTTTAATGGTATTTTTCACCCTATTTATTAACGGAATTTCTGAGATTTAATAAAGCAAAGAATACTATTAAAGTTTAATGGTGAAAAGCAACTATTTGTGTCGGAGTGCTCTCATCCCTCTTAAATTATTTTTAGATACACTTAAAATTATGAACAAGTTACTGCACATTTTCTTAGTTATTTTATTGTTATTATTACTTATCCATGTAACTTTGAAAATTTTATGCTATTATTTCTTTTCCTGAATAGTTGAAGATATATATTTTTTTAAATTATGTAATTAAAATAGGTGTGAAAAGATTTGTATATGTAACATATAAAAAATAGATATAATAACCAAAATAAATTAAATGAGAAGTATATGTGTATATATATGTAACGCTCGAACAATACGCACTCCATCATGCTCGAACAATACACACTCCATCATTTTTTCTCTCCTTTTCTTTTTTTTTTCTTTCAAAAGAACTGACAAGCTGAGTAAATTAGACTTGACGAGAGAGAAGAATGTTTACAAAGTTGTTGCCGACAAGGCATTTGAGCTATGCTGTATTTTAAATTAACTGAGTTATTTTGTAAATAGTAACATGTAAATACGATGTTAATATTAAAACTTATTAGTCGATGATAAGTTATCCAGTTTTATTTTGTAACACTAGGGGGCTCTGCCCCCTACGAGCTACGCTCGCCAACCCCCGTTCAGGCACACCAAAATCCAAAAAGCACGCTAATTTGATCGGCTTTAAAAATATTGAATTAAAATTAAAAAAAAAAACAGTAGCGATCTCTCTGTAAACGGGTTTCCGTTCGTTTTCCTTGGATTGGGGATTTTTAAGGCCAAATCTGCTGCTGTTAAGAGATACAATGGCTTTTTTCGTATTTAATTAAAAAAATTAGTAAAACTGGTACTTCTTAGTTATCCCGTCGACCAATTTCGCCAATTTATATAAATCGCCAAACCACTCGCCAAATTATACACATTGACATAATTTTTATTTTAAATAACGAAAGAACAAATAAATTAGTAAAACATTAGTAAAAATACAAATAAAACGTCGAATTAATGGTTTTATTGACCATTATTGGCATTTAATCTTGCAATTAATTAATTAATGGCAACCCTTATTGGAATTTAATCTTACAATTTGGCGACAGTAATTTGGTTGACGGGATAACTAATAAGTACCGTTAAACATTTGAAAAAAGCTAATGTAAAATGAATTAATTAAACAGTGTCATTGTCTCCCGGTATTTTTTAACAGCGCTCTAAGATAGTTCTTTTAAATGATTCATTTTAACCTTCCGTCTACCAGACGGGTCCATTGGACCCGACATGTACATTCAAAATATTTATTCAAACCAGAAATTTCTTCAAAACAAACTAAATGTATAAATCAGACAATAATAAGTTAAATAAACAAATTAAATAGTTTTAAGTAAAAATTCTGGTGTAGAATGTTTTTATAAAACTTGAGTAAAATTTCCGGTAGTTCTAGGGTTAAATGTATCGTTTCAAATCTGACGTAATTTACACAAAAGTTTTATTTCCTATTAATATTCACGTGAAAATACTTTTGTTGTTAGAAGGAAATATTATTTGCGCTGTCTTCGAATTCACGACTATAGTTGAAAAGATTATCTCAAAATATCTGGCGAAAATATATTTTTCAATTTAAATTGTTTTGCTATTTTTTTTTTTTTTTTGCCATTTTAAATATGACGTAATTTCCTCAAATTACAAGTTTTAACGCATAATAATGAAGTTTTTTTTTAATTTTAAGATTTCGTTTCTCTTTTTAAATTCAAGTGTAAATATGGTTCGGCGCAGATGTCATTGGCGCAATTATTTTCTGACGCCAATTTCATATACGCAACGGTTACTTAACTGGTGCTAAAGTGTCGTTATTTTGCTTGATATGGTAACCCGGATGTTGTTGTTTATGCTATTGATGTTTTCGCCAAATTGGCGTCGGAAAAATATTACATCAAATTGGTATATGACACCTGTGCCTATGGTTCTTATGACGTAATTTTCCTGCTTTTAACATGTAATCATTTAATTCTAATTTTAAAGTTTTTTTTCTGTTTGTAATAGTCACGTGTAAATAAATTTTTAATTTGAAGTAAACATAATTTTTAATTGAAGTAAACATAATTTTTAATTTGAGTAAAAGCAACAGCTTGCGCTGTTTATACAACTGGCAACAGTTTAAATTAATAACATTTTCTAAAATTTGTACAAAATATCTCTCGAAATGCTGAAAATTTGAATTTAAAATTGAAATAAAACTTCAAAAAATGAGTCAAATAAGAAAAATAAATACAATCTGCACACCGGGAACTTATAACGTATAAAATGATCTAAAAATGGTTAAATTCTCATGTATAGTTTTTGCTCCAATAAAACTTTTTTAAGGGAACGATTTTGTCCAACTTTAGCATTAAATATCTCTTAAAATAATTCTTCGATTTGAAAACTGTCTGCATCAGCGTGTTTATCAAACATTTCTCTATAATACCACCGATTTTTATATTTTTGTATGCAACAGTTTTTTTAATATTAACGATGAAAGGCCATGCTTAAGCATTCAAATTGGATGTGGATCTACCCGGAATATCTACGCAGATGTTCATTGGTCCATTTCCAAATCAAAACTTTTTTTTATATATAGAAGGATAAGAATAGTTTCCACCCCGGATTCTGAATAATATGTTACAGAAGGGGCTCCCCAACGACGGGCACGAATAGAAGCAAGATATGAAGATAAGTATTATTTTAAATTGTGTTAAACTGTTTTAATAAGAAAATTTAGATACTAAAGTACAAAAATTTATACAAAAGTACTTTTGATTCATCCGGAATCTGATGATTTTTGAAAACTGTATTTGATTCGTCCAGAATCGGAATATTTTGGAATTGTTCTATTCAATTCCTGAATGATATTTTCCTTAGAATTGAAATACGAAAAGTCGTCTGCAGCTTCAAGTATTTTAGTATCTGAATTAAATGAAGATGTTCATAAGAGAAATAATTCTAATAATTATTATTGAAAAATAAAAATCGTTTGCTTTATTTTATACATTTATATAGTTGCACTGAGCTATTTTATTATGGAGTTATTATTATAAATGAGTGCTTGGCATTATTTTAATTATTATGTGATTGATATTATTGTGTAAAAAAAAAAAAAAAGGCAAATATTTGGTGTCATTATATTGAGTTTTGAAAGATATTGTATGTTATTTATGTTCTATATATGTTAAAAATTACGTATTTTGCTAAGAGTTATTCGTAACACGAATTAAGTTTGAAGTTAGCTAAAACATATTTAGTTCAAATGATGGCGTTTCTTTCTAAGGGTAAGAAAATTGATTTAATCACATTAGCTTCAGAATTAAAAGTAGAAGTAAGTAGCGATGATAAAGTCCTCGAATTACGTGATAAAATTGTAAATAGTGAGGCATTTAAAGATAACATAGATTTTGTGCAGGGAATTTATGAAAATATCGTAGCAGAAAGAAAGACTCTTGAGGAAGAGAAAAGTTTAGTCGAAGAAAGAGAATTTGAGCTACAGAAGCTCAGGTTAGAAGCAGGAACAAGAGATGTTGTTGCAAATACAAGCAACCCTCTAGAAACTTCTTCAATCCGCGTTGACTTGAAAAAGATTTTACCCGATTTCAATCCTGAAAAGGATGATATGAATTTATTTTTAATAACTTTTGAGAGGCAAATGAAACTTTTAAAGATTTCTAAGGAACTGTGGATTACGTATTTAAATGGAGTCCTTCCAAATGAAATCGGTAAATTAATAGCGCGTGAACCGGAAGAAAAAATTGAGGATTATTCTTATATTAAAGATATATTTTTGCAGAGGTTCAAATTAGCTGCTGAAAGGTTTAGAGTTTTGTTTAGTCGCGAACTTAGTTTGCCAAAGCGAACCGATGTTAGCTGGAAAGAATATTATTTTGGAATTAGAAGCTATTTTGAGGGATGGCTATCCGAATTAAATATAAATTCCTTTGAAAAATTATCGGAATTAATTATTGCTGACCAATTAAAGAAAAAGGTTTCCCCTGATTGCAAAGAACATTATTTAGACCAATGGAAGAATTTAACAGATCCTGTGGAATTAGCTGAAAAGTTAGATTTATATGATAATTTGAGGTCACACAAAGTAGAAATAAAGAGATCAAATAAAATCAGTGAGGTCGGGAATTCTAATCGCTTTGAAAAAACGCCTTAAGATTTTAAAAGAAATGAGTTTGGTAAAATTGGCAATCAAAAGGAGTCCAAGAGAAATAAAATTAACTATCCTTCGAATTTAAATCGACCAATGTTAAGTTGCTATGGTTGTGGAAACCAGGGAATTATTAAATCCAAGTGTCCAGCCTGATCTCCGAAAAATGTATCGGTGCACTTTCAATCACTAGAATTTCGTACATGTAATATGCAAACATCACCAACATTATTGCTAAAGATAAGCATAAATGGTCTCTCTGGCACAGCTTGTGCTGACACTGGCGCAACACATTGCGTTGCGGGTGAAGTTTTGTATTCTTTATTAAAAGACCAAGGTGTGAAGTTTGAAAAAACTCAAATGATCGTAGTCTTAGCGGATGGGCTACAAAACACTACCAAAGTTTATAAAACAGAAGTTCATGATAAAATTGAAGGTAGCGACATTAAAACAACACTTTATGCTCTGCCGAATGCCAGAAATAATCGTACAATTTTAGGAATCGATTTTTTACGCAAAGCAAAAATTGTTTTGGATGTAGTAAATCAAGAATGGTTCTTCGCTGATAGATGTAGGTGGAAGTATAGATTCGCTGAAGATACATATAGACCTCCCAGTGAATTAGCGATAAAATCCGTTGAATTAGACACCGTTTTTCTTAGAGAAGATGAAGGTAGACATCTCACTTCAGAGCAACAAGTTAGGTTGAATGAACTGCTTGAAAAATTTACTAGTAGCTTCCAACTAGGGGAAGAGGCTACACCTAAAGTTAAACATTATATTGATACTGGATCACATCCTCCTGTCGCAGTACCCCCTTACCGCATGTCACCTGCGAGAAAGGAAATTTTGCGTAGCGAATTAGACGAATTACTCTCTAAGGGTATAATCGAAGAGTGCGAGTCTCCTTATGCCTCTCCTGTAGTATTGGTCCCAAAACCAAATAGAAAAATTCGCCTTTGCATCGATTATCGAAAATTGAATGCCATCACAAAGACATATAATTATCCATTACTGCGAATAGATGATTTGCTCCATGAAGCCAAACATACCCCTTATATGACCACTATTGATCTGAAGTCTGGATACCACCAAATTGAAGTAAATGCTGCTGATAGAGACAAAACTGCATTTATTTGTCCATTCGGAGCTTTTCGGTACATTAGAATGCCTTTCGGATTGAAAAATGCCCCAGCAACCTTTCAGAGTTTAATAGATAACTACAGAAAGTCCCTCAAAGACATCTTTATATTGTCTTATTTAGATGATATTATTATTTTGTCGGAAAGTTTTGAGAAACATTTGTCTGACTTAGAAGCAGTTTTTTAATAAACTATCAGAATTCAAATTGTATGTTAATCGTGAAAAATGCAATTTTGCTTGCCCCGGTGTTAAATATTTAGGACATAGGATAACAAGCTCTGCAATCGGAGTTGATCCTGGAAAAACCGCTGCAATTCAACAAATGCCTGCTCCTAAGTCTGTAAAACAAGTTCAATCTTTTTTGCAGTCCTGCTCCTGGTACAGACGCTTTATTCCCAAATTTTCAGATATAGCTCAACCTCTAAGTAATCTTACAAATAAAGATGCAACTTGGAAGTGGGAAGAAGCAGAACAAAGCGCTTT
The DNA here is from genome assembly GCA_963932465.1 of Maratus speciosus. NCBI lineage: Eukaryota > Metazoa > Arthropoda > Arachnida > Araneae > Salticidae > Maratus > Maratus speciosus. The sequence goes on along the minus strand of CAWVRF010001519.1, from coordinate 32,077 downwards.
CAAAACATTGAAAAGTTCATTAATCAATCCTCCAGTACTAAAACAAAATGATCCGACCAAACCCTATCTTCTTCGTACAGATGCCAGTGGATATGCTGTAGGTGCTGTCCTCCTCCAGGGTCAGGGAGAAGAAGAGCATCCAATAGAATATGCAAGTCGTTTGTTAACTGCACCAGAAAGAAACTATTCTACCATCGAGCACTTGCTGTTATTTGGGCTTTAAATAAATTCCGTGGCTATATTGAAGGACATGAAATAACAGTTGTCTCCGATCATCAGCCCCTAAAATGGCTGATGAGTTTAAAGTCACCGTCAGGCAGGCTAGCCCGATGAGCTTTGCAGTTACAATCTTTCAACCTCAAGATTGAATATATTCCTGGAAAAGCAAACGTTGTTGCTGATATGTTGTCTCGGCCTATTTGCAGTCATAAAGAACCTTCTTGTGAAATTTGCACAATTTCGATTGATATGCCTATTAGATCTCCTAAAGATATCCGAGAAGAGCAATTAAATGATGACGATTTAAAGAAAATTATCGTAGCGTTTGAATCTAAAGAAAATAATACAGATTTTGCTAATTGGACTGAACGTGGTTACCTCTTAAACCAAGGAGTCTTATATCGTTACTCTCCAGAATCAGATTCAGATGAAGCACAACTGGTTGTTCCTGTTCAAGAACGGAAAGAAGTCTTGAAGAATTTCCATGATTCACCAACCGCAGGCCATTATGGAGCCGAGGGAACCTATTACAGAGTATCCCAGAGATATTACTGGACCGGAATGAGAAAAGGTATCGCAGATTATGTTAAACATTGTGTAGACTGTATTCGTTATAAAGCGAGTAACGAAAAACCTGCTGGACTTTTACAAACACCTGTTCATAGTCAAAGATTTGAGACCCTCTCAATAGACTTATTTCGACCCTTGCCAGAAACAGCAGATGGGAAAAAGTGGATTTTTATAATCGAAGACTGTAGCACAAAATGGGTAGAATTTTTCGCATTAAATAACGCAACAGCCACGGAATGTGCTGTTACCGTAATTGAGGAAGTGTATTTAAGATATGGTTTTCCAAGAAAAATCATTAGCGACAATGGTCCGCAATTCCTCAGTGCTGTGATGCATCAAGTTTGTTTTCTCTTAAGGATAGATCAAAGTTTAACTCCAGTGTAACACCCTCAAGCAAATCCGGTTGAAAGAAAAAAACGAGATCTAAAACCCTGCTTAGCGATGCTAGTTGGAGATGATCATACAACTTGGAGTGAAAAATTATCAGTAATCCATTTTGCCCTTAATACTGCAAGATGTAGTTCCACAGGTCACACAGCTGCATATTTAATGTTCGGTCGTGAATTACGTACCTCCGATGATGTTGCTCATGACTTACGCCCTGTAATTACGAATGATAATTTCATACCCGAAATAACTCCTTATTTAAAAAACTTTGCTAAAATTACTACGCAGATAAGAGATCGCATAGAACAAAGCCAAGACAAGCGTAACTATTATGCCGAGAAGCATTTAAAAGCTTCTGAACAATATAAACCAGGCGACCACGTCTGGGTTACTTTGCATCCCATTAGTCAAAAGAAAAATGACAAAACAACTAAATCCATGCCCCGTCGAGATGGCCCATATGTTATTTTAAAACAAAGATCTCCTACTTCTTATACCATTGCCACTAAAGAAAACCCCTTTTCTCCCTTAGGAAATTATCATATATCAGCTTTGTGTCCTTACACACAAGATGATGGTGGATCTTCTAAAGGCTTTATTCGTCCTAGAGGCAGACCCGGGAAACGTCAGACGCCCAGCCAGCAAATATTTACGAAAGGATCACAAAACACGAGAGCCATAGAGGATTTTAGGCACCAGAAAGCATCCCGAAGGAATGCACCCAGGAAATGCACACTGCATCTGAGGGACCAGTAATGCAGTGTGAGGGGAAGAGTGTAACGCTCGAACAATACGCACTCCATCATATTTTCTCTCCTTTTCTTTTTTTTTCTTTTCTTTCAAAAGAACTGACAAGCTGAGTAAATTAGACTTTACGAGAGAGAAGAATGTTTACAAAGTTTTTGCCGACCAGGCACATGAGCTAAGCCGTTATTTTAATTTAACTGAGTTATTTTGTAAATAATAGCATGTAAATACGTTGTAAATATTAAACTTATTAGTTGATGAAAAGTTATCCAGTTTTATTTTGTAACATAAGATAGTTTCCACCCCGGATTCTGAATAATATGTTACATTTATGCTATACAAGATAATTTTTTTTGGCTCCGATTCTTATCGTTATAACTGAAAGAAAGATTTATATAAGAAAGGTTTCACTGAATATATTATTTAAACTATTGAATGAATTATTAGATATTATTTGTCGGATAAACGAGGGATTCTGAACACGCATGTGCGTGGCAAAACATCCTATATATTTCAACAGCTGATAGAAAACACAAAATGTTACTTTGAAATAGGTGTGACTGAGCATTCTTGTGAACTGGAGCAAGAAGTCAGGACTATTTACGAATAGTACTTACAACCTTACTAATGAGGAAATAATACGTTTAAATAGGATGACGATTACCATACGAGAATAATGGTATCTCCGAACCAGGGCAGTTGCCCGGCATCGCCCTGCAATAATCAGGCTCTGTTCTGTAAAAAAATTAAATCGAATCCGAATACTTAAAAAACTGTATGATGATATTTAACAGTGTTCGTATGAGTGTTAATTTTGAATACTACTTTTCAAAAATTCACTTTATTTAAACAAAAATTCACTTTATTTAAACAAAAATTCCTGCAATTTAATTCTGAAAAAAACATCACTCTTCTGAAAAAATTTTATTCAAAAGTTGTACTGTACAAACTGCGAAAACAATTCTGCTTATTTTTTAAGTGTAAATATTCTGTTAAATTTATTTTACATAATGTCGTTTTTTAAAAAACTGGAAATGTGGAAAGGAAACACAAGGATGACTTAAAAATTTATAAAATTGTGTTTATTCAAATCTATTAGCATTATTGCCGGTCTTTCTAATTTTTTGAATGCGATTTTTTTAGTATCAATATTTATGTTTTATTAGGAAAGTTAAGCCATTAAGATGCGACTCAACCCTTAAATCTTTAAACAAATCGATTTTCCATGAAACATATGGAAAAAAGAACAGCATTTTGTGCGTCATTTAAAATAAACCGCATAAACAACTTACATTCATTATGCCAGTTATGACGAACATTGTATGTGGTCCTTACGTATGCAATGCTTAAAAATAAAATTTAAAGTTATTTATCTCGAAATATTGAAATTTTCTTTTTCATTTAAATTGCGCACAAAATTTCTCTTCCTCCATTTAACAACTTTACATCCAAGCTTCAGAGTGGCGTCAACAACCCACGGTGGCTCTCCCTAGTTCTATCTGCATCTTTGCCTTTGTTGACCCAGTTTACTGAGAAAACTGTTCCAAGCCAAAGGGATTTTACTATCTGAGACATGAAACAAGGCAACAACTCCTTTTTTTTTCTCTCTATAGCTAGCTTTTTATTTTTATATGTCCGTACCTCTAAAAATTCGTCATTGGTTTTCAATCATCACAAAAAAAAGAGAATTGCTACTGGTTTATCTATCCCTATTTTGGACTGAATCTGACTGAGCATGTCTTTCTGTATGCTTACCTGGACTGTTATGCATGACACTTTATTACGCTAAAAACTTCATTATACATTCTGACTTGGTTCATGAAAATATTCCAATATTCCGAAAATGCACCATAACTGGTAAAAATCTACGGTATGTGTAAATGGTTAGACATTATCCTTGTATCTTCAAAATATTAAAGTATACTTCCTCATAATAACAGTGTAATAATATAATGAATAATAATAGTAGTGATAATTAAACACACATACAAAAAAAAATAATATTATACCTCTAGCAAAATTCTTGAGTCGCTGACAAAAACAATTCTCAAGAGATTCCTTAAAGCTTAAAAGGAAGAACAAACACTAAAATATACAATTTTTTGCATGATTCCTGATTTTCCAGGAGGTTCCTACTTACCTGGATTATTATATTTAAAATATAAAATATTTTTACATATTTACAACGTGGGCTTTTCACTTCGATTTGTGCTATGGGGAAAAAACGGCGCGCGACCCTCTCATATTCAACTGAACCTGACTCTTATAGGTGATCGTTTTCTGGATCATAAACATTACAATATCAGGAATATATAAAATATGACTATGTTTTAGAAAAATCCTAAATATAGTAAAAAACATCTCAATTATAGTTACTTAAATCGTAATTCAATACATAACATAAAAAACACAATATATAAAATTCAAAATTCTTAAGAAGATCTATATCTTTTTATAACAAAAATACACATTTGTAAAAAACTAAAAAAGATTGTTGTAAATAATAACTTTCATGCAACCCAAAATTCAAACTAGTTTTAAAACTGTGGATTATATTCAAAAACGAAATTAACCAAACAAAAATACATTTTTTTTTTTTAAATTAAAAACAAACTTTAAATTCTTACCTCCTGTATATGACATATCCTTTTAAAATTCCAATGCACGCAACAACAGCAAAAAAATAAAATAAAAAATAAAATTACACCCCTGTGAGCGCTAAAATATACGTTATCTGAGGTTTCTCATACGCACACACACACAAAAACAAACAGATGTCATAAAAACTTTAACACACTAATAATAAAAAAAAGTTCTGCGTAAAAATCACTCTTTTTCTCTTCTTTTAACCCTCCGACTGTCTTGGAAAAGGGCAAAATTGTAATGTTGTTTTCTCTGCATTTTGTTTTAAATGCTAAAGAAAAGATTCTTTGAACATTTTATAAAAAAACTTAATAACGAATAGGAATGCAATCCTTGGAAGTATTATTCATTGTTCAGTGTATTAAAAATACATTAAATCAATATAATTATATTACTTTAAATATTGCTTGTATTGCAGTGAAACCTGGAACTTAGTGAACGTATTAACACGGGCTTGTCAGTGAGGGGGTTAAAGTCCGCATGTTTCATGCGATGATAAGAGACGAAAAAGCTGACCTCTGTCCTTGAAAACACAGCTGTTCGTGTTTGACCCATATCTGTGGATCGGCAAATGAATGTTTCTTTTTCAAGTAGAGAAAGGGCTTGTTAGTTTTCTATCTCACGTAAAATCCCGCTTTCTGAAATTGTCGTTTAGTTTAGTTGGTCAGTTTAGTTGGTTACAGTGGCCAGAAAAAAAAAAGTTTCTTTTCCGAAGGGCATGTAAGGTTTCTCCGTAATATCCAAACTCTTTTTGCCTTGTGAAAATGTTCGTGACCGATCGCAGATCTCGGGAATCTTCCTTTCCGTTTTAATAGTTTATTCACAGTGTTTTTCAAGCACGATGGAAAGTTTTCAGACATATTTCACTTAGGCTTGGGATTTCCATGGCAGGACTGTGCTACCGACTTCCTGTAATATATCGCGGGGACCCGTCATATATAGTGAATATAAGTCCAAGCAGAGAAGATAGAATTCGTTGGGACCTGGTTTTTATTGTGTATTCTAATTACATGTGATCCTTCAAAACCCAGGTCCAGATGACTTGAGAGTTGTCGCGGGACGATTTCCCCAAATGTGCTGCCGAGGGGCGGTAGTTACTTTAGCACTTCATTTTTGTAAAAAGCCACGGGTTTTTCATTGTCCCGTCTTAAATATCGAATATTTCCGCTAGAGTGCTGTACTACAGAAATAGGACGTGATCTAATTTCATAGGCTAACAATTATCCAGGCATTATGACGTTTTATGGGTTCGGCATCTGGGATCTTTAGCCTCACCACAAAAACGGAGAATTGCGTTTACCTCAGCATTTTTATTCTTAAAGATAGATCAATTTTGAAGCCTGAGAGTAATAAATGTTGGGTTGGAAAACCAAGTTAACAGGGGCAAATGACTACGGCCTTTCAAAAGTTAAATAAAATTTGGGAGTTTTAAGTTTTTGAACTTTTACTTTTAAAATTTAAATTTTAAAAAGGTTTAAGTTTTAAAAAAAAGTTTAATCTTTATCATTTCATATTCAATGTAACGAATTAGTCGCTACTCCAGTTATGGATCTTCTGTCGTGGCGTCGGTCAAGGCCCGACCGCTGGGGGCAGGGGCGAGAACCGCGGACGCGTGCGTGCCGATTTCTGAGCGAATCCTCGGAACTTCTATCATAGTTGTTGTAATTGCTATAACTGCATGGAAGCCACATTTGAGGTTTCAGACTAAAACACCTTTAATTCCTCAAAAACAATATTTATATCGCAACTTTTTTTTTTCTTTTTCTAATCAAAATGATGTAAGAAACATAAAATATATTTTTGCTTACTTGTTAAACTCCTTTGGGTGGTGGGAAGCACTTTCTATATTCGTTATTTTAGCATGCTTGACTTTTGACAATAATGGATTCTAAAACCTATACAAATGAAATTAAAGGCATGTGCTGCCATCTATTAATTCTTTTCAAAAGCTGATTTTGATCTCATATGAGACTGCTATGTAGTTCAAAATCCAAATAATTATGGATAATGATTCTTTTTATTTTATTTTTTATCTGACAACCAAATATGAGGTTTTAATGCATGAGAGGGTTAACTCGATATGAAATTTTTTACCAAGACACTATTCGACTGCAAATCGCTTGAATAGTCAGGCTGTCAGTTTTATCAGAAAATATATTTAGGTTTGTCAGTTAAAAAAGAATCAGAAAACGTGTCAAAATGTTTTGTGTTGCTGAGCAGAAAATTGGAGAATACCTTAAGATATATCCCCATTGATTATATTTCTGTATTAATATTGTCAAACTAGCATAGGCTCGTGCAGCACATTTTTACTTACTCTCACAAAATCATATTGATTGAAAATGGTTCATATTTTATCGACTTCGTTTAAATTTTTATATCGAGCCGGTATGCCCGCTATCCCGTTTAATTTTTTTGGCAGCCCGGCTCGACCCGTTTATGTTTTTCATACGCCCAATCCGGCGCGTTGAAAAAATTGTTCTAATTTGACGATACGAGCCTCCAGCTAAGCCCGGGCACGTGCATACGTCTAATCAGTCCTATATCATTTCACACGTGACATCGGTACTTTGTCGTATCGGTTGTACAATGGTCATATGTGAAATGACAAGATTACGTTCTTTGGGATCAGCATCCCTTACGCGAATTTTATTCGTTTGGCACCTCTTTTTTCAAGCACCACTTTCCCTTGTGCTTTGACGACATATGCACTGGGGGATTAATTTTTTAAATACAGTGTTACGTCTATTTAAATATAGCCTTCCGAAACCGCGCTGCGAAAATTTAGGCTTCACTTTGTGCAGTGGATAAATAAACATTCCAAACTTTTTTTTTTTTTTTTTTTTTTTTTTTTTTTTTTTTTTTTTTTTTTTTTACTGTGAAAATAAACTAAACTTTGTCAAAATTCCGGTATGAGTTTATTTTTAATATTGCAAAGAAAGTAAAAAGGAGGAAAAGGGAGAATAAAATTTAGTCTTCACTTTGTGCAGCGGTTGAATAAACTTTTCCACTTGGACAAAAGGCTGTCACACAATTTAACTACTATTATACTATTTATGGATATACAGTAGCCTCTCGCTTAACCGGCCTAAACGGGACCGAGGGTTAGCCGGTTAAGAGAAAAACCGGTTAATGCGGAGAAGTAAAATAAAATTTAATAATATCTAAACTAAAATCTAAACTCTGTGGCTATACAATCCAAGGAGGATCTGGGCTTAAAGTGCCCATCTCTGTTTTCTTGACCCTGGGCTCCGAGATACTATGCAGCATGCATCCCGGCCAGGTGGTCAACCTAACGCGAGACCCTCGGTGTTTAGTTCCCAAGCAAGCTTGGTACTCATTATATCGACCCCAAAGGGATGAAAAACTGAGTGAACCTTGCCCAGTCGGGAGTCGAACTCTCGACCTGCGGCGTGGCAGACAGGCGTGCTGACCACTACACCACTGGGCTTAAATAATATCTGCTTAATTCAATTAATTAAACCCGTACGATGCATTTAGTTTTTTAATTTGTGTATAGTTTTAAAAAAGTACATAGTATTTTCTATATTTTGTGAAATGAAGACTAGTTAGAATTAACTGAATTGAAAGTAATATTATCATTGATAAAAAAAATAATGAAAAACATTTAACAAAAATAAAATTGCTGAAAATCATGTCACACACCTTTATAGGAAGTTGAAATTGTGCTACATTATGTATATTTAAGTTAATCAACCATAAATAAATCGAGCTTCTTCTGTTGAAGGTGAGATGCCCGAGATTTTGCAGCATAATCTCTCTATCTCTTTAACATCATAAGTTTAATCGAGTAAGCTGTTAGTCTCTGCGTGACATAGCGTAGCGCCAACTCTAATGCTTTTACCTCTTCCGAATGAGGATTTTTAGCAGTGTCATCTTTAACTGAATCATCATCAGAATCGTCTTCGTATTGAACAACATCAGTTACTATCAGGGCTCCCACTGGTCCGTCTTTTGAAAACCAATAATTTTTTAGAAAGAAATTCGTGGTAGGTTTTACAATTACAAGAAACAATTACAAGAAAAACGCTCAACCGGGCAAGTTACTACGAAATTTATAAACAAGATTTTCCTTTGAAAATTAGTAGTGCTCACAAAACGGACCGAGTGGGAACCCTGGTTACTATCCTAATTATATCCTCGTCAAATAATGTTTCATGCTTGAGATCTTTATCAGACTCAAACAACTCTTATACATCTGTTCGCGGTTAGTGATCTGTTCGCATCCCTCAAGCTTTTTAAACGTTTGTACAAAACAGTTTGGAGATAGATCAGACATTATCGAGTTCCCGGGAAAGGGGATTGCACTTTTGACCAGTTAAAACACAAAATCTCAAATCTTCCGGGGGAGACATCTCATTTTTCCTAGGGGGGCACGTCCCCTCCGGGCCACACCCTGAATTCAACAATGGTGAAGATCAACGCGTATCCATTTAGAACCGACGTTCTCCTTTCTGAATAGTTCCTCCTTCCCCTCCGGATTGCACTTCAACTCGAAAGCGTAAGCTGGGTTACCGAGGTCGTCATTCTTGAATTTTGCCTAATGATGGGGGAAAAAGTCCGCCGGTTAAAGCGGAGTTCCGGTTAAGAGGGAGGCTACTGTAGTTTTCCGGACAAAAACGATTTCTTGAGGCAGACGACTCAGTTTTGCTAGCGTGGTGTGTTTCCCAATGCTTTTGTTTTAACCCCTTAACCTACAATGACGGGCATAGCCCGCTTACGATGATCGAGCAAAATGTAAATTCTTCTTACCACTAAAATTTCACAGTAAATATAGTTTAATTTAATCGTGGAAATTCCATGATTAAACGAGGTGAGAATCTCTATTAAATTTTAGTGGTAGCTATGGATTTGCCAAACCTTGGAGCTGATGGAAGTAGATCGTAGGTTAAGGGATTAATATAAAAATAAACTAAACTTTGTTAAAATTCCGGTATGAGTTTATTTTTAATATCGCAAGGAAAATAAAAAGGAGAATAAACGCTTTAGTGATGAATACTTCTAATAGCACAGATGGCGACATATATTGTATCATTCTCCCGGAGTCAGACTCGATTCAAAGACGTATTAAACCATAAATTGCATTTAAAACGTAACATCTAGTAAGTAATCTTATAAATATACATAGGGGCAGGAAATATTTACTTGCGTACATTTCTGAAAACAAAATCATGTTTTGCTTTTGTCAGTCTCCAGAAGGATGCAGAAATGATGGCATCTATAATACTATTCATTCGCAATTGGAGAAGAACATTCAGGAGCAAAGTACTTCTGTTACTAAAATGTGTTGAAAAGAGTGCTTAACACCAGGCTTTTCAAACATTTTTCTCGTACTTATAAAAGCAACATTTTATTTTAAAATTCAGGTGTGGCATTTTGGAATTAAAATTAAGTACGTCACATTATATCCCATTCCAATGGGTTAATTGGAGATTTGCCTATAGAAGGTCGAAAAAGGATATATTTAGCATTTTCTTTTTTAATAGGAATGAAGATATCAGCTGCGTTTCCTTTTCATGTTATTTATTGTCATTAGAAGAACATTAATAAAAAGTTGATGATGTCGCTCGAGTTGTGTAGGTGACTCAGTCGTCCTGAATACAATTTTTACAAGACCAGATCAAATATTTTAATGTATCAGCGATAAATTCGTGTCAGAATAAGCAGTACTGACAACAATGATATTTAAAATAATCCCGGATAACATTACTGCATCAGATCAGGGACCCGATGTTACCCCTAAGCGACCTCAACGGTTGGCTGTTTCTGTCGCTTCAGATTAGCATTATTTATTTCGCGGGTTTTTTTTACGTAATAGGTCCGGTTGATTCTAACTCTTTCACATTAAAGTTGGGGTGTAACTCTTGCTAAATGTATTTGGTATCCATTTTTTTAAAACACAATGTACAAAGTATATTTAAAAATGTAAACATTTTGTATTTCAATATGAGTAAGTGAATATATATTTTTTAAAATATAAAATTTATATGAGAAAAGTAATTACAGTTAATTTTTTCATAAATTGAATATGGAATAATGGTTCGGAATAAATATTACATTTTAACCTTTTCCGGCACAGGCAATGTTTGTTGTAAAATGGTGAAATGATTAGGGGAGACTAAACCCCCGAGCGTCTTGCAAAAGGGTAAAATTGTAATGTTAATTTCATTGCATTTTGTTTTAAATGCTAAGAAAATATGATTCTTTCAACATTATTAAAAAAAAAACTCAATTACAAATTGGAATGTAATCCTTGGGAGTATTAATCATTCTTTAATGTATTTAAAATTTATTAAATCTATAGAATTATATTATCTTAAATATTGCTTGTATTGCTGTGAAACCTGGAGCTTAGTGAACGGAATATTACGCCCCAAACACTTAGAGGGCTAGGGACGGTTGACCCACTTTTTACAAAATGATTTTTTATTTTTTAAATATTGAACCTAGAATAAAGTTTTATATATCATTTTATTTGCTATACAACCAGTTATCAAAATCAAATTGCTACATAAGTGTAATATAAAGGAAATTTTAAAAACTATTAGTTTTAATCATGAGAAAATAATAGGTCAAGGCTCCCCATATATGGGAAGGTTGACCCACTATATGGGAGGTTTGACCCACTTTGTTTTATATTGAAATATTTGTGAAGTGGAATAAAATCAGTTAAAAAAAGCAAAATAACTTTATGCTACATGCTTTAATTATTAAAAAAATTATTTTTGACAATATGATGGTTAAACGAACCTGTTTAGATGCAATTGCAAGTCAGAGGAGAAAAATTTTATTTTAAACATGATTTTGTCTGAGCAGGTGTAATTGTACAGGAGGGAAAATGAAATTTTGACATTTAAGACAGTATTTCGTTAGAGACAGGTTCCGTTTTCATAAGGTTTCATGTATTATTATGACCGGATTTATCAGCCACTGTCCCGCTTTTTTGTCTCCTTGACCTACTTTTTGTGACACTCGATCTTACAACTCTAGTTTTCACATAGTTTGGCTTCATCTCACTGTATTCATCCTGGTGAGATTTGTCTACAGACCTTCCTAATGTTTTTCGATCGATGCTATGTTCTTTTGGAGTCCATGAGCACTTGACTTATCATTAACATCTTTCAACGCTTTCAGTGGCAAAGTACTTTCAATACTAAAATGTTGAAATAAATGACTGCTCTCGGAATTTACGAACAAATTGACTTGTAAATAATAAAAAGGCTATATTTCACATACATATTAAATGAAAAAAAAATAGCAAACTTCTGGTGCCATTGTGGCGTATTGGAATTAAAATTAAGTGGTTTCATAAACATAGCAGTGCCGCTGAAAAGGTTAAAGGTGCTGCTTTCATACTTTCTAATTTACACTGTTTCTATTTACCTATTGTAAGTAATATTTAAATGTAAAAAAGTTCCTATCAACTTCACCATTTATATTTCATTAATTGTTTTCTTACAGTGGATACTATAACAATTTTTCACATCTTTCTTTAATCAGTTTTAAACATTTTCTTCTCCAATACCCCATTTTACTGTAGCTTTACAGAATAAATGTACACTTTTTTATATAACCATTAACCTGTAATTTTGCACTGTGTATAATAAAAAGATTTCCAAAACCACTTAATTAACCCCTTGGGGACGGGAGTCTTTTACGAAATTTATCTTTTATCACCGTTTTTTAAAAACAGAAATTTGTGTCTTCTTCAATTGAGGAAATGCGCTGATTAAATAAGGCAAATTTTACAGTAAAAATTTACTGGTGAGGAAAAACAATGATTCTGAATGCTTCATGCGGCTCGTTCCAAGGGGTTAAGGGATACTTTAGCATCTGGTCAACCCTCCCTCATATTGACTGGGTCAAGCCTCCCCGCATAGCCCTTTTCTAATGTTACATTAGAAACTGTTACATTTACATTGTTATGTTAGACCTAACTTACTGTACAATCTTTACGGCTGGAATGAAAGCTCGATATTTCTGAATTACTTCAAACCTACTTACTTAAATTTCTATGACATATTTTATCTGAAAAAAGCTTACAAAATACTTCTAAAAAACACAGCTTTTAGGTTGAAAACGCCTCACAATTCATTTTTTCCACACCTATTTCGATTATCTGTATGAAACAAAGACTTTTGTTTGAGCATTCCAGTAGCTTTGGTTGACACCTAATGATAAAACTCTGAAATTCATTTAAATATGAAATCTGATGGGTGGGTCAAGCCTCCCGTATGGTCAACCCTCTCTAATCTCCCCTAACTGACACCAGAATTTTAAAACGACTTTTTTAGAAATTAAAAACCTGTTACTTTAAATGTTCATTGTAAAAGCAAAATTTTACTAAAATATTCTTGGGGCCGTTCATAAGTTTGGAATTAAAATTAGGTATCCCGACCCGGGCACACTGTGCCGTAAAGGGTTAAGTAATTCGAATTTGGGTAAGGCTCACTTCAAGTACATTGTTTAGTTTTGGTTCGGTAAAATACGAGACTAGCAGGACTGTAATTTAGATAACAATGCAGGATTGCCACAAAAACACGATGGGAAGAAACAATCTGTTGAAGTTCTTAAACCCTTTAACCTGCAATGACGGGCATAGCCCGCGTACGATGATCGATCCAAATGTAAATTCTTCTTACCACTAAAATTTTTCAGCAAATATAATTTAATTTAATCTCAAAATTCCATGATTAAACAAGGCGAAAATCTCTATTAAATTTTAGTGGTAGCTATGGATTTGCCAAACCGTAGGTTAAATAGTAGATTAAGGGGTTAAAAGATATATTCATTTGTTTTCTTTTAAATTTTATCTCCAAAAAACTATAGTTTACCAAATGTGAAGACTATATTGCTCTGAAAAAAATCCAGAAGGGAACTATTCATTACGTGTATTGAACATTCATAAGAATGAATATGATATTATTATTCCCATGTTAAAAATACATCATTGCAGTTTCTGAAATGGGACATTATGTATAATTTTTATTAAGTAGTTAAAACAAAGCTAAACTAGACAACAATTTTGCAAAAATATGACTGTTTTTTTTTCTCATCTTCCATGTGAAAAAGTAAAAAATAAAATTCCCCTGCTAAGTTGAACATCTCTAGTATACACTGTGTTAAATAAATGTAGTTGCATGTTATATATTTATTTAAGTAAATATGAATATTTAACACGTTGAGTGCCATGTATGCCGCCGTCTGTGGACACTTTACTTTTATTAGGGTACCGTGTGCACCGCCGGCTGTGGACAATTTATTTTTATTTGGGTACCGTGGGCAACGTCGGCTGTCATGCGACACATTATTTTAATTATTACATTTTTTCTACATGGCACTTATATAATAGAAATATATTCATCTATACCACTGGCTGTCACTTTTTATAGCGGTACACAAAACATATGTTTCACAAACACTTTGTACACAATTAGGAAATATCACTAAATTTCTTAGTAAGCCTTTCTTAGTAAGCGCCGTTTGCACAGAGCAAACACTTTAACTCCAAACTGTCCATCGACACCAACTATCTGTTAATATTTCTTTTCTTTTTAGAATGTACGTGATAACATTTATTATGCATGAAATTATGCATTTTATCGTATGCATTTTATCATATTTACAACATCGTCCGTACATTCTGGTGTGAGTTAATCATTTCAATCAATCATTACAACATACACACGTGATTATTTTGCCAGCTATTTCTAATAATGGGAAAATGGGAAACTTTATTTTATATAAACGAAAGGCACACATGATAAAGGCGGTATGTAACAAAAATAATTTAGCTAATCATATGATTGAAGATAATCAATAGTCTACTAGACGTAAAATTACTATTTAAAAAAAATGTAATACTTAGAAAGATTTTTATTTTTAAAAGAGGCGTTTGACAATAAAGATTTGGAACAAACTCATTTTTTCAGTGTTATGAATGTGCCACTTACCAGATTTACCGTCAGAGATCTTCGTGTGGTGGCACTCAACATATTAACACTTTATTTATTTCAACTGCAGCAGTACAACAAGTTTAAAGAAGAGCAGCAGTTTCTTGATATGAAGTACTAACCATGAACAATATGCAGCAAATCTTGGAAAATCAAAATATAATTGTATAATTTCTCGGAAAGAATACTGGTGTAAAGCATTAAATAATATTTTTTATATTTGTTTAGTATAAAAAAGTATTTTTGAAAGAATTCTAGTCTTTCATCTTAAAATCAATGCATTTTAAGTTTCTGTATAACTTTATTTTATAATGAAGTTGTTTGAAAAATATCTGCATAGTTATTTCATAACTAGTTGGAATCGCCCTAATATTCTTGTTAATCTAGCATTAATTGAATTTTTTAATATTATATATTACATTATTGTGTATACTTGCGTATAAGTCCGTTGGCGTTATAAGTCGATTCTCTATTTTTAATGACAAAATTTTGGTAAAATTCTTGACCCGCATATACGAGGACCCTACAAAAGTCTAATACCTTTTCAGACAAAAATAATATTTGTAATGAAATACTAAACAGGCAAAAATAATGATATAAAAAAATAAGAGATATCAAACGAGTCCTTCAAATTCGGAATCACTATTTGAATATCCAAAAATTTCTATGAAGTGCCGTCCCGTTGCTTCCTGGTCATAAAAATCGATCTCGGAATCTGTTGAATTTTCGTTATCACTTTCGTAAGCAAAATCATCCTCAGTACCATCTATAGCATTGATAATACCGCATTTTACAAATGATTTCACAATCATCTCCCTTGGAAACCACGTATCTTTAATCAAAGTGGCGATGACATAGATTACCGCTGTTTTCAAATATCCGACCTTTGTTTTCTGCACATCTGGCAAACAAATCCACTCAATCCAGATTTTTCGCAATGTATCTTTAAATGATGTGTTGATCAAACATCAATTTGCCTACGCCAGTCAAAAAGTCCTTCCGGCCAGTGCCGGGAGGAAGAGGTAGCTTTCATATTGCTTATTTTTAAAAAGCTAGCTTATGTTATTCAAACACACGATGTTCAATTTAGTGGAAACCGATTACAGAAGATCCAATACTAATTTTTATCAGTATTAAAGCATTATGAATGAGAATTTTGCGAAATTAGTCAGCTTTATCCAAGCTGCTTTTATCTAAAGTAACTTATATTTCGTTGCCAAATTCGGCGATCTCTTGAAGTTCCTGCCATTTTAAGACAACATGGTGGATGAGGCTAACCAGTGAACTTGGTCGAGACCTTAGTAATTCCTGTGCACATACTCACTCACATCGGAATCGGTTAATATACAGAAGTGCTGTCGCAGGCAAAAAATCAGATTTTTCAAAATGTCACCCACATAAAGAAATTCAAACTGCTATATCTGAGCATTTTTTTAAGATAAAGACAAAACAAAAAATGTTCCGGAATCCTTATACCAAGGTCAAATACTTAAGAAAGAAATATTTTTCAATTTCTAATTTTTTTGCACTTCACTTTGAAACAAGATGGCGGATGAGGCTGGCCAGCGATCTTGGTCGAGACATTGCTACATATTATCCACATGCCTTCTTACATCCAAATAGGTTAATAAATACGTGTGTTATAGAGTGACAAATGTCAGATCGTTTCAAAATGTCAGCTACGCTATAAATTCAAAGTGCTATAACTCAGCCATTTTTTAAGATATAGGCAAAACAGAATCTGCCCCGGAATCTTTGTATCAAGGTCAAATGCATAAGAACAAAATATTTTTCAATTTTCAATTTCTTGGAACCACATTTCAAATTTTAAATTAAAAAAAAATTTAAATGGCCGCCATTTTGAAACAAGACGACGGATGAAGCTGGCCAACGAACTCGGTCGAGACATGTATGTACTATGTACACACCGAGTTACATCCAAATCGGTTCATGAATACGAGAGTTACAGTGTGACAAAGATCATATATATATATATATATATAGATGTATATATGATATGATAAAAAAAAAATTGGTATATTTTCACCGATCATGATCCCCAGACCCCGAAACCACCCTCCGTTCAAAAGTTGATATATATATATATATATATTTCGGGGTCTGGGGATCATGATCGGTGAAAATATACCAAAATTTTTTTTAATCACTTTCGTCGGAACGGTTGCAATAGGTAGCTTTTTGTAATGAAAGCGTTTTATTAACGTTTTCAGAATTGCCGCGGATGAAATTTTTAAGTACTAGTACTTCCGAACAGCAATCTTTATGGTAGACTTGTATCGCGAATATTGTAGAAATTTATAACAAAATGTATGTTTTGAAAACAGTAGGTGCCAAAAAACGGCGTAGATTGGTTCCTTGTATTCAACTTACTTATACTAGTTTACGATTTCCAAAACGCCTTTATTGGCACTCTTTTGAAAAATCCAATTATGTAACAAAATAGTTCCCGTAGCAATTGGTTTCACGATAATTTTCAACCTTAGTAGTGAATCTTTTTGTGATTTTTTTTTTCATCCAATTTTGAATTTTTGTGTATTTTTAAATTTTATTCATGTAGTATTCTATACCAAAAGGGAAGAAAAAATATTTATTGTTTAGATAGTCTCGTTTAACACGAAAGCACACGCGCCGGGGTAGATTTCTCCCCAATCACATGTTTTCTTCGAAAAAAGGAATACATTTTATGAAGAGAATTGTGACCTACTTTGATACCTTTCAACGTCAAGGTCCAGAAGATGTAGATAAAGCAATATTGTTGTTTTGTTCGTTAGGAGGGGAGAAAGATACCTTTTGGGATTGAAAAATCCCGCGCGTGTACGAAAGTTTTATTTCGATACATTTACTTCTTAGGGGGTAACACATACTAAAATAATTTTAATGAAAGAATAACAGAATAGCGACTTGTATATATTGATAAAAGGTGTTTAGTGTAATTAACATAAAGTTTGTAAAATAATTCATATTTTAAAGTGTAAAAAAAAAAAAAAACCGTTTTCAATATATCATAGCACATTTTCTAAACAAAACACGTGATTGCTACAGAAACTGTTGTAAAATATGTAAATAAAATCTAAAAAGCACGATTCCCCCCCCCCCCCCCTAAAATGACGAGAACCGATGCATTTTACAATATACAGCAGTAGATTTGTTTCTAATACGTAATTTAAAAAAATATAATGGGTGACAAAATGGAAAGTTATTTCTTAATAGTTTAAAGTGTAGAACATATTTAATTCAACCACTCACATAACCTGGAGTTACAATGGCTTTTTGTTATAACTATTTGTGTACATCAAACTTTGTTTTATTTAATCGCAGAAGTTTAGCTATGCATTTAAATTTTATAATTCAGTAACCCACTAACCACCGAAGCTATAAGATAGAGAGGAATCTTTAACTTTTTTGCTGAAAAATATTTGCCACCACAGATTTTAAAAAGATAATATTCGCTCTATTTCATTTCAAAGTATTTGCTATTAAAAAAGGCAAATTTCTTAATTAAAAAATATTGGTAGTTTTGTAGTTAATTTAAGCATGCACATTTATTATTATCCTTGCGTCAACACAACACCAGCTTGTAATGGGAGAAGGTAGTTTTATTTGGATATTATCTTTCATTCTAACCTTATTTTATTCACACATTACTTTAAAACTACATCTTGGAATTATGTGATTATTGTGCTATCGCATTAGAGTATCTTTGTAATAAAGCGGCGACTTGCCGGCAATAAAATCTGATTGGTCTAAAGAATTTCGTAAAAAAATGTCGGAAGTCGAAATTTCGGGATAAAAATGGAAGCCAACCCTGGTGCCAACCGAGTAATTACGCGTAAGATTTATTTGTGCCTGAGCACTTCGACCGCAAAGGTTTAATTTACCATTTGCTTTGTTATAGGTGAAGATGCAAATAAATATTTTTGCCACAGATTTTACGAAGCAGATTCAACTTATCTATTAAATTTGTTACAATAATGTTATCAAAAGACAAAACAATATTTGTACAATATTTTTGTCTAATTTAGCGTTGCTGTAACCACGATTAATATTTAATAATCTAGAATATTCATATCCGCAGAATAATATCAATGATCCGCGTTAGGCAAACTGTTTTTTTTTTTTCGATTTAAACCGGGACAACGCGCGCACACCTAGGGTATGAATGGCTTTCACTTTTTCACCAATAAATGCAATTAATAATCGTCGCCTTATTTAGTCGGAGACAATTGTTACAAATTATGCGATAAAATAAGTTGAAGATTACTTTAAAAAATAGAGGTGACAATTGTAAAAACCATATGCACTCTGCGTCTATCAGGCCCGGCGCGAGTACTCCCGGGTAAACAATTTAAAAAACATCTCCATTCAGTACTTTGCCTTAAACCACTGCCGTATTTATCATCGCAGTTTGCACCAAAAAAATTAAAATAAAGTTTAATATTTTTTTTTCTAAATTTAATAAAAATTTAATACACATGGAGCAACATTATTTATACCTAACTGCTGATTCTCCCCTTTCATCAGACCACTATTTAAAAAAAAATACTCTAGAATTTGTTTTAATCGCAGAATTTCTGTCATTAAATAAGGCCAATATTTCTGTTTGGAAATAATGGTACACAGAACCGGGACTGTTCGCAGCTATTTTATTTATGTGTAAATACAAGACAGGTTTCTAAATGGATTTACAATAAAACACAAGTGAAATTGGGTCACTTTCGCATTCAGCTCATCTCCTATTTTAATAAATTACACCAATGCCTGCCTCGTAAACCACTAGACCACAGTTTCCAGCCTGTGGAAGGTCTAAAATATATAAATTCTTTGCAAAAAAGTTCTCTGCTGACACTGATGACGTACATAAGACGAGTTTTCCCGAAATTATAATTTGATATTTAAACAAGTTGGAAATTGCTCGTCAAACGTGGCAAATGAGGTACGTTCGTACTATAACAAGTTTTATAATTATTTTTTGCACCCCGTATTGTATTGAATGTATAATTTTTTGCACTTCATAAAGTGCATCGTCTTTAACATCATTAAAATGCACTCCCAATAATTTTTTTTCCCATTCCCCAAACACTTTTGACTGTCCCTGTAATTAAACTATACATCCGATTTTCCTAAAATTTGAAATGTTCTCGGCACAATTTTGCAACAATTATATCTTTAAAATTTCAGACCATTCGAAAGGCTGTAACATCATTAAAATGCACTTGCAATAATTTTCCTCATTGGCCGTAATGTAAAGAAAAACTTTTGACTGTCCCTGTAATTAAACTATACATCCGATTTTCATAAAATTTGAAATGGCTCGACAAAATTTTGCAACAATCTTATATTTCAAATTTCAGACCATTCGGTTGGGTAGTTTTTGCTCTGTTATATGCGGACAGACAGACGGACGGACTGAACGACGACTATAGGTGCTACGTATTTATATAATTACGAACGCACCTAAAAAATGGACTATAGAGGCAATAACGTTTGTGCTGAATAGAAAGGTTTAACATAATCTATAAAAATGTTGTTCACTTGCATCAATAAATAATGAAACTACAATAATCTGTGCAAAAGTGTGCTGTCCACAATCCGAATAATAGGATTATCCTAAAAGAATAGTTATTGAAATGAAAATTTCTTGTACTGTTTACTATTTAATAAAAATATAGGCTGGGTTTATACTATTCAGGGAATTTTTCAGGAAAAATATCAGTATTTTTTTATAGAAAAATAAATCTAGTTTGAACGCGCAAAATTTTGCCCATTTTAAGAAGAGTTTTTCCATAAGAAAACACCGGTATTAAAGAATTTCCTTGTCTTTAAATTTTGGTACAAGTACGACCCCTGCATAGGCCTAAAGAAATAACATCACTTTTACTAAAAAAAAAAAATAGAGAAAATACAGTACTTGCATAAATTTAGGGTTATTACTTGAATAGATAATTCCGCAAATAAATAAGGTGAAAATTTAAGTTCGTAAAAGGGGTAGCCTCATATTAAGTACTACTTCTGTAGACAGTTGAACCACATGATGCTTCCTTCATAAAGTGTTTGGAAGTAATTTACAAAAAATATGTGTATATAAATGATATATTGGAGAATACTTTCTTAATGATTATAATGCTAAAGAAGAAATACGGTATTCTATTATTTTTATAGATAACGATGGTTAACAAAAAATCATGAGAGAATATCATAATTCTTGAAATTGTTTAAACAATATGTTTCATAAAGTGTATATTTATTATTGACACAAACATAATTCAAAACAAGAATACTAGAACTTTGGATATAGTTTTATTAAAATGTGCTTTAAAACAATTTTTCTCGAACTGACGTTTTTTAAAATTGCGCAAAAGATATCTCTGGATTTACTTTATATTTTTAAATGACATTTTTACATGGTATTTGTAGACTATATCTAGATCCCAAGACTTAACCTAAATATTTTATTGTTTCATCTAGAAACAGAAATTAAGCATAATTACACACCGAAAAATATTATGCAATACCTTCAACGTTATTTTTGAAATAGTATATAATTTATTAAATTATACAATTTTTCGTTTTAGTGATAAGATACAGATATAATGTATATTTTTTCTGTTGTATAGTAGTATTACATTATTTAAACTGTTGCCAACTGTATAGACAGCGCAAACAATAATGTTTGCTTCAAATAAAAAAATCCCTGCTGGCTCAGGCCTACAGGCGGAGGTAGATTTCGAAGTTAAGTACTAAATTCACCGACAAAACTTAAATCAAGATTAGATATAAACCCAGCTCCTTCACTAAGAATGAGCTCTAGGAAGCTAAACATTTTGTGAAAATTCTAATATACACGAATACACACACGCATGCATATGGAATAGGTTTAACAGTGGCTAAAACAAATTCAGATAATCTCAAAGTGTTAAAATATGTTAATATTTCCATAGTCGGGTTTTTATCATGATTTAATACGTTTCTTCAAATTCACATGACGTTACCTATTCACCTGCTGAGGTCCATTATATTTCCAATATGACGTAATACATATATTTTTTTAATTCGTCAAACAATTTATTTGTTTTGAGTTTTCATGCTGAAATCTTGCTCTAGAAAACTTATGACGTAATTTTCATTTTGTTTTCAATTCGTCTAACTATTTATTTAATTTTTTTTCGCGTGAAAATTTTGCATTAGGATAGCAATTGTTGTGGTGGGAATTTTATAGTTTTCTTTTATTGTTGGCAACTCCTATAACGAAAAATATTTATTTTTTCCTGTCATTGTTGTGTAATAGCTGGTTTTATCAGAATCTTGTTAAGACGGCATTCAAAATTTTGAACCCTCCCCATTTCCATTCCCTTGGGCCGATTTTGCCCATTTTCAATCCCCGCCGAGATATTAGACATCTCAAAGTTGTTGGCGAGTTTGAAGACGATCCGAGCATAATTACGACTTCTATCGTGCGGACAAAATTTAGTGCATACATACATATATCTATATATATAACAGAAAGTCTGAATTTTGTATTAATCAACGCGCAGCCAAAACTACTGAACCTAAAATCTTGAAAATCGGGGTAAAAATACTTCTTATGATATAGAGTGCCGCTAAGAAAGGATTTTCCAAAATTCCACCCCTAAGGGGGGTAAAAAGAGAACGAACTTAAAAAAATTCCTTAAAAATCTGATTTTATAGTTGTTTTTCAACTGATAACATATTTTTATGTATTTTTGAATGCTGAATCGAATGGTACTAACTAAATTCTTTTAAGCCCAATAGTTCGAGAGATATTTCACATTTTTCTAATTTGGCACTATCTTTGGCGCCAAAACCTGAATTTTTCAAGTGATAATTTCTGAAAACTCATTTTTTTCATTCTGTTACTATAGCAAGGGAAAAAATTCTAATCGAATAATTTTTTAACCAATCCTTTTGGATAAATAAAAACAACTTCGTCAATTAGAAAAAATTCCCTGCCGGCTCGGGACTACAGGCGGAGGTAGATTTCGAAGTTAAGTACTAAATTCACCAATAAAACTTAAATCAAGATTAAAGATAAACCCAGTTCCTTCGCTAAGAATGAGCTCTAGGGAGCTAAACATTTTGTGAAAATTCTAATATACACAAATACACACACGCATGTATATGGAATAGTTTTAAAAATGGCTAAATCAAATTCAGAGAGTCTCAAAGTGTTAAAATATGTTAATATTTCCATACTCGGGTTTCTATCATGTTTTAATAAGTTTCTTCAAACTCACATGACGTTACATATTCACCTGCTGTGGTCCATTATATTTTCAATATGACGCAATATTTTGTTGTTTTTTTTAATTCGTCAAACTATTTATTTCATTTTGAATTTTCATGCAGAAATCTTGCTCTAGAAAACTTATGACGTAATATTCAATTTGTTTGCAATTCGTCAAACTATTTATTTCATTTTGAATTTTCATGCAGAAATCTTGTTCTGGAAAACTTATGACGTAATATTCAATTTGTTTTCACTTCGTCAAACTGTTTATCTAATTTAATTTTTCACGTGAAAACAATTGCATTAGAAAAGCAATTGTTGTGGTGAGAATTATATTTCTTTTTTTAATTGTTGGCAACAGCTATAACGAAAAATATTTATTTTTTCCTGCCATTGTTGTGTAAAAGCTGGTTTTATCAGAATCATATTAAGACGGTATTCAAAATTTTTAACCTTCCTCATTCCCATTCCCTTGGATCGATTTTGCTCATTTTCAATCACCGCCGAGAAATTAGCCATCTTAAAGTTGTTGGCGAGTTTCAAGACGTTCCGTGCATAATTGCGACTTTTATCGTGCGGACAAAATTTAGTACATACATACATACATATATATATATATATATGTGTGTGTGACGGGGAAAAGGAGACTCATACTCGAATAATAACACTTGCTAACTTTAAGAATTAAATATATTAAATGAACTATTTACACTATATACAATTACAATTAAGTAGAACATTAATGAAATTGAACACTCATTCGTCTTAATGCGTCTTAATGAAACGTCGTTGAGAGCTCGGTGTTTTGCAACCACCTCTTTTACCTTCTTTTCCCGCGTCTGTCGAATGTTCTAAAAAGGTATTCTTCTACGCCGACTCGTAGCGCTGCCGTCGTCTCTTATAGACTGTTGCCACAGATCACACTCGTCCATCCTGATACGCACGACCTCGTGCGCACCATACACTTAAACACAAACTTAAAAAAATACCATATCTTTAAAAAAATTACACAGAATAAAACAGAAAAAAAATAAAGAGAGAAAAAATGAAAATCGTCGTCAATGCCGGTTGGCATTTCGTCTTCCATCTCGTCTTAAATGGTACTCGTCTTAAATCGTACCCGTATTAAATGGTACTCGTCTTAAATCGTACCCGTCTTAAATGGTACTTACTCGTCTTAAATCGTACCCGTCTTTACTTCGTACTCGTCTTTTCTTCGTACTCGTCTTAAATAAAAAAAAATATATACCCACCTATATACGTTTTAAAGTGGTACGTCTGAAAAACAGAAAGAAAAAAAAACACAAATCGGCATCTTCTAATCGTCTTCGTCCTTTAAAAAAAAAAAAAAATTGAAACTTCATGCAGTAAAAAAAATTAGAGTCTGTAATCAAATAAAGTCATAGAATGTTCATATAACAAAAAAAAATGGAGTTGTCCACAGTTCTAAAGTTCTTTATGCAAAGCACAAAAAAGTAAAAAAAAAATGTCTTTGTAGTTCACAGAAAAAAAAAACCACGGAACACACTTTTCAGCAGCAGCATTGAAGAAAACAAAAAAAAAATGACATCTCGGGGATAGTTGAATTAGAGGTCTGCACGGGCCCGGGCTTGGCCCGAGGCCCGTACCCGGCCCAGCCCTCGGGCCGGGCCGGGCCGGCGGATTGAAGGCGAATTTTCAAACGGGCCGGGCCGGGCCGGCAGAATTAGGACAATTTTTTCAACGGGCCGGGCCGGGCCGGCAGAATTAGGACAATTTTTTCAAAGGGCCGGGCCGGGCCGACAGACAAAATAAACGGGCCGGGCCGACAGACAAAATAAACGGGCCGGGCCGGCAAAAAAATTAATCGGGCCTATCGGCCCGATATAAGAATTTAAGCGAAGCAGATAAAATACGAGCCATTTTCAATGAATATGATTTTCTCGAGAAGTATAAATGTGCGTCACGAGCCGATGCGAGTTTAACAACATCAATACAGAAATGTAACATGTCCATCGTAGAGATCGGCATCGTACAGTTGCAAGATGTCTGATTCCGAGTTTAATTTTTTTTCAGCAGATTCGTGCCGGTACGGAACTGGTCTTAATCGATCTCAGGATGTGTAGAACAGTCATTGTGTTTTGTAGTATTAATAGTGATAATGAACTTCTCTTAACAGTATCTTTGGAAATATACCTTAAGGTGGTTCTCATATTCACTGCTCAACAATGCGAAACTTTCAGATACATTTTCTGACAAAATTTTTAACTATAAAGGCATAAAATTGACAGGCCTACCTATTGAAGGTATTTGGAAACGAATAGCTTTTTCCATATTTGATAAATTACTTACAGATATAATAGAGATTCCTGTCACGTGACTGTACGTTTTTC
This sequence comes from Maratus speciosus, assembly GCA_963932465.1. Classification (NCBI taxonomy): domain Eukaryota; kingdom Metazoa; phylum Arthropoda; class Arachnida; order Araneae; family Salticidae; genus Maratus; species Maratus speciosus. The sequence goes on along the minus strand of CAWVRF010001519.1, from coordinate 6,899 downwards.
TCCTTTCCTGTGCCATGGCTTCCGGAAATTCGATTCAAAACGCTAACTTTGACAGTATTTTCAGAAAGATATATTGCTTTTATCTATGAAAAAAAGCTACATTTACATAGCTTCTGAATAAGAATACCTGCCAATCTTACGCGTTTCCGAAAAGAAAAGAATTCATAAATGTGTCGAAATGTAGCTCCTTTGGATTTAAGAAAAGCCTTAAAAATGAGAGAAATATTTTCACAAATCTACTTTTTATTATACAGCTTCAAAAGTTATCATGTTTTTAATCCTTTATTCTGATGAACTACTTTAATCTTTTAATGAATCCGTATTTCCATTTTGAAATGTCTGTAGACACGACGACTAAAACACTGTAAGTAATCGTTAATGTTTACTATTGTGTGTTTTCTGTTTTGCGAACATCATTAATGTAAAATATACTGCAAAATGTTCCCATAAAAATGTATGTAGTATTCATTAAAAGGATCGTAATTGTATGTTGAGAAAAAACGGATTTTTTTTTTGTAGAAATTCTGTCGGGCCGGGCCGGGCCTGTTTGCACTGATTTTTGTACGGGCCGGGCCGGGCCGAGAACTGTAAAAATGCAAACGGGCCGGGCCGGGCTCGGGCCGAACTTCCAATTTTTACACCGGGCCGGGCCGGGCCGGGCCAAGATTGCTTTCGGTCGGGCCGGGCCGGGCCCGGGCCTGGAAATTCCGGCCCGTGCAGACCTCTAAGTTGAATCCCAATATTTCACAAACACATATTTCACAAACAAAATTTTAACTTTTTGTTAAAATTATTCTTGATGTAAACACAGGTGATGAAAAAAAGAAGAAACACACAAAAGAAAATATTTTGTTGAAAGACGAATTCTTGAATTTTTTTTTTCTCATATTCTTGAAGCACCACACAATATGTACAATAACGGAAAGGGAGAAAAGAAGAAGAAAAACACTTTGAATGTCAAATTTTGCGTGGTTGACCACGGCTTCATCATATCGACTACAGTGCATGTTCTGTTTGGACCCTCATGGTGTCCAACCTTTTCCACTTCATGACAATGATTTATATTTTTACCAGAATCCTTTTTTGAGTGGTGTGTAATCTCTTCGTAAATTCATCATCGGTTTCACAGAATGGAAATCCCGTAAATGCTCTTATTCGTGATCGATTTAAACGATCGCCTTCAGATGAAAACAAAAGTTTATGTAATAATTTTATTCGATTCGTCTTTTCGTTTTTAAATGCAAAAGCGATGTCTGGAATGTCGTTTAAAATCATGATGAAAAGAAAAAAAACAGTAAACGGTACTCACCCACTAATTTCTGTCGTTGAAAAAAGATGAATCAATTGACAAAGATGAACAGACAGACAGACAAAGGAGTGAGACAGGTAGGGTTTCGTTCGATGAACGAAACTCTTAAAAACATGCTGCGGATGACTGTAACAACATCCTAAAATTACATTACCATCAGCGATCTACCAATCCCGAATTTAGTTTATGTTCGTTTCAAATATTTTTGGGGCAATTGATGGCGAAGTGAATATGACCTGGCCCGGATAATACATAAGTACCATTAATTTTGGCAATCTATCTATTTATATAAAATCCATGTCTCTGTGTGTCCCTCACTATTCCGGTAGGACCGCCTCATTGAAATGAGTAATTGTTGAAAAATATTAATGCAGGGTTACCACAGTAGCGCCAAATGTTGGCCAACTTGGCGATAGCTGGCTCATTTGGCGAAATTGCCATTTAAAACCATTAATCTTTCATAAAGGAGGTCACCAAAATTTAATTTAAACTCCGCTCTTTTAAGATTTTTTTTTCCAAAATCTATGAGTGAGAATTTAAAGTATATCTTTACATCTTCCTCCCGATGCTACTAATAAAATAACCGCCAATAGACGACGCTGTACTTTATGAGCTCCTAACTGCGCGATTTTAATGTGCTTTTGGTACTTTTCCAGTATAGGTGCCTTGGAGAAAAAGGAAATTTGGTAACATATTTTCCGGGAACATATTCACTGTTTCATTTTATATACACACGCATTTTTTTTCGATATTTATACGATTTATTTAACATAAAAAAGCCGTTTCTCTAATTTATACAGAAACAGATGTAATTTGTACATAAAAACATAAATAATATACATATAAAACAAATAAAAACGCTCATCAAATTTGTTTTCATAGCTGTTTATATGATTCGACAACAAATCTCGATATTTTTCCGTTATACGGACACCATGCCAAAATGTATGATAATGCGCTAATTATTTCAAAATGCTAAAAGATATTTGTAATTTTATGCCAGCAGTTTAATATGAGTTTTATTTTATTGCTTTATTTTATAGCAGTTACTTGTTCACTTATTTTAAGTATATATTTGTGATTTGATGAAATGGTAAAAGTCTGGAATTTTCAAATGTTATATTTTTTAAATGCTCACTTTAGTATCGACAATGGTTTTTCTTTTATTTTTCAAATACGTCAATTCACGATTTTGCGCCAACTATTACGCTTGGCGACAATGGTGTCCGCATAACGGAAAAGTACCCAAATCTCACTTTCTGATGCCCAAATTACACCAAGCTTTTTTAAAAAAATGCCAAAACCCCTACAGTGGAAAAGTACCAAACTGTCTATTATTTTGCGCTATCCGTGTTATAGTTTGTACTATATGCAAGGGGATTGGAGCGAAGAGTTTAAACATTAAATATTAAAGTTTCATCACAGATGTCGCGATTTTTTTTCTGACGCCAATGTCATATACACATAGGTGCCAAGTTGCCACTAATCCTCCGTAATATGTGGGTTAAATTAACCCTGGTTTAATACGTTTTGTACCGGAAATTTTTTTCAGAGATGAAATTAAAAAAGTTCCGCGGAGAAAACTGGAATTAAATAAATAAAGATTTATCAAATAATTTTTCTGGTTCGAAACTTTGTTAAACTGGGTTAAATTAATCCACGCATTACGGAAGATTAGTGCGAACTTGGCACCTCTGTATACACAACGGGTACTTAACTGGCGCCAAAGTGTCGTAATTTTGCTTGATATGGTAATCCGTATGTTGTTGTTTATGCTGTTGATGTTTTCGCCGAATTGGCGTCGGAAAAAAATCGCGCCAATATATGATAACGTATATGACAACTGTGCCAAAGTTTCTATAAAGCAGTATAAGACTAAAAAATTAAAAATAAAATGAATGCAAAATAAGACTAAAGAAGAAAGAAAAATCATGCGTTAAGCATAGAATATGAAACACTTTCTAACACCTCCTGAATGCTTTAACAAAACTTCGTTATTTAGGGAAATAAGGTAAATAAGATAACGTTACTTCTTAGATATCCCGTCGACCAATTTCGCCAAATTATATAAATCGCCAAATCAATAGTAAAACATTAATAAAAATACAAATAAAACGTCGAATTAATGGTTTTATTGGCCATTATTGGCATTTAATTAATTAATTAATGGCAACCATTATTGGCAATTAATCTTACAATTTGGCGACAGTAATTTGGTCGACGGGATAACTAAGAAGCACCAAGATAACTAAGTAAACATTTTAGAAAACGCATAAAAAATTTTTTAAATTGATTTCAGCAGTTACCGTCTACAGCCAATAGTACCGTTATTACATGCCACTATTTAGCTAAAATTTAATTTAAACTACTCTTAAAACTACTGAAATCACATTTCTAGATATTATCATCCATAGACGGTTATGTATGCAATTCTTTGCGTGACCATGTGTATCATTTTATCTATAATCCACAAACATTTCTTGGGAAGCTAAATGCAGTTCAGCGTAAAAATGCATAACTCCTTTAAAAACCACCTTTAAGCAATTTACTCTCATACTCAGTAACCCTTACAAATTCTTTTGTGTGGTCCAGCATATGAACTGCAGCATTTATACACCCAGTATTATACGCATAAATATAGTGAAACATAAAAGCGCATATCATAATTAAAAATGCATTTCTAGCAATCATTGCTTATGTACAATACATCGGAGAAAAGTTTCTTGGCGAGAAAGAAGTTTGCCAACGTATTTTCTGGCAACCTATTCACTGCTTCATACTCATAAGCAATTTTTTCCATATGTATACAATTTGGCACAGATGTCATATACGCCCCATATTGGCGCGATTTTTTTCAGACCCCAATTTGGCGAAAACATCAACAGCATAAACAACATTCGGGTTACCATTACAAGCAAAATAACGACACTTTGGCGCCAGTTAAGTACCCGGTGCGTATATGACATCGGCGTCAAAATAAATCCCGCCAATATGGGCGTATATGACATCTGTGCCGACAATTTAATATAAAAAAAGCTATTTACACATTTTTATAAAGAAACACAAGTAATATTTGCACAGATGTCATATACGCATGGAGGTTGGCGTGATTTTTCTATGACGCCAATTTGGCAGAAATCTCGCTTTTGAATACCAGTTACTTATATATTTTTCAATTATTTGCTATCATTTTGAAAAGGAAATAACTATAAATAAATAAAAGTTTGAATAATAACTACAGAACAAAGCAGTTTATATAATTAAAAAACAGAAAATAAAAGTAAATAAACAATTTATTAATAAATAAAAAACAATAGCCGGGTTACCATAGCAGGCAAAATAACACCATTTTGGCGCCAGTTATGTATCCCGGTTCATATCTGAAATCTGTGCCGTAATTTGTATATAAAAAAATTATATATATTTAGAAACTATTTTTATGCATATAAGTGCATATATAAACAAAGATAAAAGTTCATTAGATTTGTTTTCATAGCTGTTTATATATTTTCGCAACATATCTCACTTTCTGATGCCCGAATCGCGCCAAGCTTTTTTTAAAAATGCGCTATAATAGAAAAGTACTTAAATAAATAATTAACAGAAATAACAAATTATACAAACTAAAATTTTTATTTCGAGATCAAAGCATTGTTTTTAATTTCGATTAAAAATACATATATCGTTGGATAACTTCAATTGAAATTATTTTCACAGCTTAATATCTCATTCCATAAACCTAAACAAACACAACTGATTCATTCATGGTGAAACGTCAAAAATATTAAATCATTGAGGTAATCATTCACAAAGTAAGTTCTCCAACAATCAATGGGCAATATTCTAATGACGTCATAGTAGGTAAAATGGTGGCGGTATCGTTTGTTTATGGTTTGTAATATCAAAGATTTAATTTTGAAATGTCTCTTACTTACATTATTTTATTGTCATATTTATGAACTCAGAACAAAAGCCTATTTTTTCATTATTTAGTTATTAAAGACGGATAAAAATCATAAATGCATGATTTGAAAATTTTAAATAATTTTCTTTCTTAATACTAAAAAATAACATCGGAAAGTAACAGCGGGTTTAAGTTAAATAAGTTTAACTGTTTAATTCTGTTGTAATGTTCAAAATAACTGTACTTATTAGATTTCAGTACTCAACATCAGGGCCCGATTAAACTTTGAAGTTAGAGGAATTACAATGTCATTTCAAGACCTTTCTTTTGGAGAAGCTTTTCTAAATTCCATATATACATGGGAAATCTTCAGTGTTAGAAATATTATTCCTAGGACTGACATAACACGAGAACGGGCTGCAATTTTACACAAGTTTTTGAAAGCTACCTTATATCAGAAATTTTACTAAAAACTGGTTACTTTTTTGTTATAGCGGCCCACACTATTAGGATTATGACAAGTTGCAGCCAATTTCGCCAACGTCGTAACCAAGATCGTGAAGCACACACATATAATACCATATAATACCATTTCATGAAATCGTATACGATAATTTAATAGTTTTTAACCTTTCTTCAATGTGTTATTTATTTATTTTTAAGGTTCAACAATCTAAATTGTCCAATATATGAATTTAAAAAATGTAAAAAAAGATTGAATAGACATGACCCCAAAAAGCCTCAAATCTGCATAACACTTGGAACCAAACTGTGCACATTAGTGGTCTTCTACTGTACACAGTTTTTCATAAATGTGTTTCGTTCTTAAAATGTGTTATTTTCATCTATCACTGCGGAACAAGCGAGAAAACTCATATTCTTGCACATGAGTTGTATATATCTTTATATCTAAATTTCCGTCATTTTTGACGGGCTACCTTTCTAGTCTATATTATAAAGGACAAACATATCTGTGCGTAACGCATACGTCATTTTGCGAATGGCAACACTTTGAAATTTGAAATGAAATTTTGGTTTTGCAATTTTCTCTACTGCAAATTTTTAAACTTCTAAACATCGCACATTTAAACTTTTTACACTGTCGTATAAGGAAAAAAATGCTCTTTTAAATGCAATTTGTTTGAAAGCTGTATCTCAATTAATTTTTGAGATATTAATTTTTTTGCAGTTTTTAATACCATTTTTCTTATCGTGGCAACAAAAGTACCTCATTTCTATTGAAAGTCATTAAAAGTAAACGGAAAATAGTCGAAAATAGGAGATACAGTATCTTTGTTGCCATTTTCTCATAAAACCTGAAAAAATAGTTGAAAATAAAATATGGGCTATGTCAAGAATATTGTCTGTTATTCCGTGGTAATGACGTCATATGCACACTTTTCTATAGACGAAGTTTAAGACTGTGTTGTAAAAATAGATTGCTTTAGCGGATGCAGATGACGTCATTTTATAAAAAAGCGTGTATTTTAATTCTTAAACCTGAATTATGTTTTGTAGAAGTGCGTCATTTTCGCAGACCAGCTGCTATGAAATTCTTCACAGGTGAAAATGCTTCACTTTTAAGAATAATGTAATCGAAATCACACACTGATAAAACGCAATGTTTTACAAAAATTTAGAGTGTCTTTATAAAAGAGAGGTGACATGCAAATAATAGCGATTTAT